>JANHFX010013698.1:53976-64732 GCA_027560015.1 Chloroceryle amazona | reverse complement strand
CTTCAGACCATTTCCTCTGGTTCTGTCAGTAGTTACTAAGGAGAAGAGGCCAACACCCACCTCTCTACAACCTCCTTCCAGGTAGTTGTAGAGGGCAATGAGGTCCCCCCTCAGCCTCCTCTTCTCCAAACTAAACATACCCAGCTCCCTCAGTCTCTCCTCATATGACTTGTTCTCTAAACCCCTCCTGAGCTTGGTAGCTCTCCTGGGCACATTCCGGCATCTCAGTGTCTTTCTTACAATGAGGGACCCAGAACTGAACACAGTATTTGAGATGAGGCCTCACAAGTGCCGAGTACAAGGGCACAATAACTTCCCTTCTCCATCTGACCACACTATTCCTGATACAAGCCAAGATCCTGCTTGTATAATTAAATGTATACACACCCAATATTGAACCTAACTCCCCTGGTGGCAGCTACATCACCAATGATGCTGTGTAGCAGGCACTGGGGAAGTCCCAGACTGGACTCATCTGCAGACAGGAACCAGATTCAGGAGCTGGATTCTAGAACTGGATTCAGGATCATACAGATTGGGATCGAAGGCAGAACAGATGGAATCCTCCTCCACTGCTGGCCATAGAAGGAGAGGCTTGAACATCATTATCCCTCAACTTTATACTGAATATGATGTATATGGGATGGAATCCCTCGCTGGTCAGTTTGGGGTCACCTGTCCTGGCCTCTCTTCCCTGCAGGTGCAGCCTTTCATTTTCCTCCACCCCCAGTGTGACACACAAGATTCAGCAGTGATCTTGGTCTGCACAGGAGAAAGTATAAGCAAGAGCCTTTCTGCACACACCACTTCTTGGTAGTAACTAAACATAGAGCATTACCATTGTTAGAAGCAGAGACTATCTGTCAAAATCTGCCATTAACTTCAGAAAGTGCAGTTAGTTAGAAGAGACTGTGTTGAAAAGTGAAATCACTGAACAGAATTAGTTCTGTTCTAACTCAAACCAGGACAGAAGGCTATCCAGGAATCAGACAGTTGCCCCAGTAAATATCCCTTCTACGTGGCCAGTGGGTCAATGTGAGAATGCACAATACACAGGTCATCAGGCAGCTGAGGGTTTTTTATGAAGCAATACACAAAGATACAGAATTATTGGTTCAAGCAGCTCCATAAAATAGCTTTTTAGAAACAAAAGCCATTTTCACAAACATTTCAAGCTTCTCCAGCTATAAGCTAAGCACAAAGATCATCCCATCACACATTTTGTGCTGTCTCTTGACCTTGAAGCTATTCATGCACTGTCTCACTCTGACTCATGACTCAGTGTACTGTGCCATATCCTGCTACAAATTTAATCTCCATATTTACATTTGAGTGGGAGACACTTTGCTGTCCACCAACACAGAGATAGACACGTTCCTGCTTTGGGACCAGCTTCAAGTTATTAAACAGAAAAAGCTGGTTGCAAACTACAGCCCTTTTCATATAGATGACCTCGTCAACACTGCCTGACCTGCTGCAGACATGCCCAAGTGAATGCCACCACATTTTTTACAACTGCAAGTATGCTTGCATATGCTTTCTGCATATACCCACTGCCATGTTCTCCCTACACTGACAGTTACCAAAGCTTTTGAACAACTCCAAATAAGCTTGAACCTGACCATTTTTATGCGAACACTGTACACAGCTTCTGCTGATATTCAAAGAATGTTTTTTCTGCTTTCCTAGTGGAATTAGTTACATGCTTTACAATCTATCAATTTAGCATACAATACAAAAGAGATGAACATTCAGCATCAATTTATCTGTCTTCTACTATTCTAGCAACCCCAAGCAAGATCAACCTTTTCAGAAGTTATCACTTATTTTTGCAGGAGGAGCTTTGGTAGATCTTGGGATACTCAAAACAGATTCACAGAATAACTAAGGTTGAAAGAGACTTCTAAAGTCAACTTGTCCAGCCTGCTCAAAGCAGAAATACCTCTTAAGCTAAATAAGGTTGCTCAGGGTCTTGCACAAGTTATTTGAAGACCACAGGCACAAGACAGTCTTTTCTGAATGCTTAAGATTTTTAAATTCTGAATGATGAATAGTCAATTCATTTTCTTGTGGTACAGCATAAAAACAAAGGTGAAACTACACTACAGAACAAGAAGACAGAAAGGTCTTTTTTTTTTTAATACACATTCATTCCTATGTGCTCATCCCACCCCTGTCTAGCATAGATTAATTGAAGAACTTTCACTTAATACATCCCTGCACATGAAGCAGGATTGGTACAAAAATCACCATAGACAGATGCTCATCTCACCAGTACTTAAAAACATCAGATTTCATAACCTCCTGAGGTAACTCTTCTCCTAGTGTTATCTTAACTGTACAAATGGCTTTCCCTTAAAATCTAATCCAAATATCTCCTTGCAAGAGAAGTCATCCCATTCCTACCTTGTTCGGTACTGAGAATGTCTGATCAGTATCTTCACAGCACCTACCTGACATATCTAATATATTTTAGATCTTTCTTTTCCACTCAGTCCCTTTCATCTTTCTACATAGGCTGTATTTTCTAGAACTGAGATGTCTCTCCCATTTGTCTATCACAGGGGCAAAACTGGATACTGTAGCATTTGTATATTTGAATTTTCCCTTTTCTAACCACTTGTCTTTATTGAATTTCATCTTATTGGATGTTACATAATTTCTGCAACTTACCAAGACCATTATGAATTCTAATTTTATCCTCCAAAACACTGAAAGTCCTTTCTGGCTTGGTATTATCTGTAAATGCTATAAGCATACTTGTCCTTCCTTTGTCAAAATAACAAATGAAAACATTGAATAGTACTGGACCCAGGACAGATTTTTTGATGACCACACTTGAATGTTCTCTCAGCTTGACAAAGAACTATTGATAGATTACTCAGTCTAGTTTTTCCACTGGTTGTGCCAATCTTATGTGGATCTTGCTTCCTGAGTTCGCATACCAGAGTGCCATGCAGCACTGTGCCAGGCCTTACTTAAAATCAAGACACATCACAGCTGCCATGTCTACTTGTCCATTAGGCTGACAGCATGAACATGGCTGGTTCAGGCTTTCATACTAATTAAGATAACAGATATCTATTTGAATATCATGCTTGGGAATTGATCAGATATGGTTATTCACACAAGTACATGTGGGTTCAGCTGCTCTATATGATGTACTGCCAGAATTTTAGCCTGTGCCTAGCAGGGGGGAGTCCTGCATCAGAGTCGCTTGCCTCCCCCCTATACTGGACACTTGCCGGTTGCTGGATAATCTCTGTCCCATATGCTCCAATATGCTGGTAGTGGACAAAGTCTAGGCTCCCATCACTCCCCAGTTCAAAACAAGGGAGTTTGGAGTTAAGTGCCATGGAGTTTGTTTACCTGGCAAAATTATGAAGGAATTTTGTTATTTCTGTGGGTTTGTTTTTCTTAAAGGAATTCTGTGTATTGTGTCTTCTGACTTCCCCTCTCTGCCCTGTTATGCAAGTCTGCTACCATTCCCACACATCCAAAACCATGGGTTTGATCCTGCTATGACCACTCTCTCTCCTCCCCTGCCTTCTATATCTTGTTGCTCTTCTAGCAATAAGCTTATCCCTCAGCTTCCTGGTGAAATACCTTCTGCCTGCACTTGCTTTGTCCCTTGCTCTGTTCTGCACAGCACCTTTCTAGTCCAAACCCTACCCAAACTCCTGTCCCTGGAACACCAGCTCACTCCCACTGCCTTTCAGTTCACTCTTTTCCCAGTTCCCATCAGAAACATAGGAGATATTACAACAGGAAGCACTGCCTATAGCATTGGGACTTTAAGGATGGCCTTCAGTGCAAAACACTTGTTGCATCCTGAGATAGGGGCTGAAAGATGTTAGGATTCAAATCCTTAAGTTCTCAAATGTGTCCCATCTCCCTTTAAAGTTGACACAGTGACTCCCACATGTTAACTGTAAAGTTTACACTCTCATGACATAAGTTTACTTCTTTAGGGATATAGAACAGCAGGAGCAAACAGATCCAGAGTTTACATTTTCTACTTAAGTTGCTATTTGCTTAAGAGACAAAGGATGATAATGCAGAGAGTAAAAACTGAGAAATGATTTCACAGCAGTTCACCTTCCTAGAGAGTTTCTATGTCCAAATAAGCAGAAGAGCCTCTACTTAACAGGCTCCTGCTAAGGAGACCTCAGCCACCTTCACAGCAAAGGCTGTGGGAAAGGTAGAACTACTTCTGCCCCAAGTAACCATAGACCCTGCCAGGCAACCTTGTGGCCTTTCCTCTGATACCCCGATTTGCCATAGGTGGAGCCTGACTATTACCCAGCATGGTCCAGTTTCACTGGAAGGGTACCAAAATTCACAACCTCTGTTGTACGCAGCCACTACTGTCTTGGATGTACAGTCCAACAGAACAAGAAGAAAGAATGAAAAAGGAGGAAAAGAAATAGTATTTGAGTCAAATAGTCAGCAAGCATACAACAGAAAGAACTGAACAGCATGCAGAAGTAAACAGGACAAGATAGATTCCCAAGATGGTGCAAGCTGGCATGGATGCTGCAGTGTCAGTGAATATCTGCCATGCAGATGTCATTTCAACAAAGAATCACAGCACTCCACATAGAGGAGCAGCTGAAACCAAAGATATTTAGAAGTCCAACAAAAACAAGAGCTCCCACGAATACATACTCCCACTTGAGGGGAAAAAAAAAAAAAAAAGAAAAAAAAAAAGAGGGAAAAAATCCTTTCACTGTAGACCCTGCACTTCAGCATGGAATAACCTTAACAGCATAACCTTAAATCTCAACTTTTACATATACATTTCTGTTCACCCACTTCAGAGTCATATGAGGCACCCAGTGCAGCTAAATGAAACTTCAGAGGTTTCTAAATACAACCCATATGCTCAACCTTTCCAACCTCAGTCAGATTCTGTCGGGGTTTTGCTTCAAAATTGTGTGGGGATAGTATCTGCATGTAAATTATGTACAACATCCTAGAACAGGACTACATTGAAAACTGGGTCTAGGGACTCTCCAGAGTCGGCTTAAATTTAAGTGAACATTTAGATGCACTTTACAGATAGCCTGAAAAAAGGTCAAATGTTTTCAATATATCAAGTAACATTTGCAGTTCCACACCCTCAGTATCTTCTGTATTTGCATTATTTCCTATTGCAATTCTCCAGCTGTGGCTGTAACCTGACATTTTTGTACATGAAATTGGCAGGTGGATAATTTGATTTGTAACAAAATATGAAGCCGGATGAACTGGCTCTGGGTTCAGATTTCTCTTTAAATATTGCATGTGTCCACTTATAGCTTAAATCTTGATGTGAGGACAGTCACATGGCATCATCTGTTCACTGTCACCTGCAGAAGTGCCCTAGGTGGAGCTGATGGTTGAGGTACATGCCTGGCCTCTGTATCTCCTACTTGGTTCCTATGGAAACTGCTATAAAGCCATGAATTCTACATCAAAACTTAATTATTTCCTCTGAAACTAATGGTATGGTGCCTTTCAAAACAGGAAACAAAATGGAGAAAAATATGAGGACAAATTTACATTCAGGCCATTATACACTTCAATATCTCTTTAACCTTAAATGTGGTAAACAATAGTGATATAGTGACATAGTTTTGAATGAAATCAAGTATCTAAAATAACACCTGACTTAAGCTAGCCAGTTCTTAACTGACAGTCATTGCTCTAGGATATACTTTAGCAAAGTGATTTGCTGACACTGAAGTGACTAATCTTTGGGAGAGAAAGTTGTGGAGATCATGTATTCACACTCTTGTCTAAATGCTTAAGTGTTAAAGGACAGGAACCAATTAAGACTATAACTGTTGTTGATGCATTAAGTAGCATTAAACTTTAAAATCATATTCCTAATACTCTCATTGGGACCAAAACCAAATACCAATCCAAAACCACTAGTACAATGTATTAAAAATATGCTTTTTGAATACAGGTGTTAGTTGAGGGTGTAAAAGTCTCTGAAAATGAGAAGGTTATGACTTTAAAACACGTAGCAAAAACCTCCAAGACTGAAATAAAGAAGCGTATGTTCATACCAGAAAATAGAGCAACCCCATTTCTCACAAAAGAGGTGTGTTCACACTCCTGCTCTGATCCATCCAAACCTGTTCAGGAACCACCTTGCTCTCCAAGTACTGCAATGCCCCATGGAAGAACTCCTCCTAACTATCCACCACCTCTCTCTCTCCCCTTTCCAAGATCCCCTCATAGAAAGCCCCCACCTCTTTACCTGTCCTAGCCAGAGATCTATTTCTCTTATTTGAACTTTTCCAACCCATCCAAACAGATGCTTTTCAAAATGGTGTCACGTCTCAGTATCTCTATCCCTGTCCCTCCCTAGCCTGTCTTCTTTCCACTCTGCATAGACAAGACTGCTACTCTCACTTCAGATCTAACCTTCTCCTCCGGGCAAACTCCTGCCTGCACTGGCAGTCAACATTACTTTCCTCTGGCCACAGCAGCCAGTCAAGCTCTCCTCATTCCTGGCTCTCCTTCAGGCTCCTACCTGGAAACAGTTAAACTTTCCCAAACAGATTGCACTCCTTGAAAACACCTGCACATACCTGTCTCAAAAGGCAGGAAAACCAAAGTTGACAGACAGAAATAGGAAATACTAAAACCAAGCCTTTATAAATACTAAATAAATACAAGCTTTGCGGTATACATAAATAACAAAGTACCTATTAAATAAGGGGAAGGAGTGAATGAAAGAATCCTCCAGCCTGACTTGAGGTGGGATGAGGATGGACCTTTTTCCCATAGGCAAACATTTGCAGCTTTTAAATCTTCTGTTGATTGCAGACCCAGTGTGATATTTCCACTCACCATAAACTCCTGTGAAAATATTTCCACTCAGCCTAATGAAGCTTGCTATGCTTCCTCTTCACCCTCAGTCTTCAGCTACTGCCTTGTGTGGGAACTAATGAGGTAAGTGGCCACACTTCCTATGCAGGTTTACATAGGAAAGCTTAAGAACCTAAGGCAATCTCATATAGATGGATGCCCTGCCAGAGGCAGAGCATGTTTGAATGAGTCAGAGGCACCTGAGAGGTATTTATATAGGCTTTGTATATATATTTGTATATCTGTGTCTCTAAGGGACCCAAACACTAGTTTGTATTTCTATGAGGATATATGGGGAAGAGAACTGTACCTTCACTTTGTTTTGCTGCTTCCATTTGCCTTCACAAACCCTCCTCTCGAAACTTCAACAGCAGAAAGTGTAATAAAGGACATGTTATTGCCAGAGGACTTCTCCCAAGCACACATCTAAAACATAGCACACTTAAAGGCTTGTGGCAAGTCAGCTATGCATTTGGTGCAATTTGGTCTTTATTTCTAGAAGACTTGCCTCTTCTTAATAGGCATGGACCAGGCAGGAAGGCGAGTGAAGCTTTGTGAAACAGCTGTGAAGGAGACAGGGAAAAGCAGTAGAATTTTTACTTATTGCTCTAAATCTTTTTGCAGCTCCAGAGAGACTCCTTGGGAGATTACTTCATGGATGTGACTGTGTTTGTTTGAAAACTCTCCCAGTGAGAGATAATTGCTTCCGCAGCCTGATAAAGGCAATGTAAATTAATCAGGCATATCACTACTTAATCCTTAATAGATGTTGTTGCAGAGGAAAGAGGATAAAAAACCCCAACTCTTAAATCACTGTACTCATGACACAATATTACAGAAGTGCCCCATACTGCAGCTAATTAGATATGGCACTGGATCAGTGCTAATGAATTTAATTTCTTCCTTCTTCTAAATGAAGATATGAAGAAAAAAAAAAATGGAGGGGGGGGGGGGAGTATTAGGCAGGAAAGGTGGAGAGGGAAGATGTATTTCCAGCTATTGTTTATTCCATTGGTGTACTCCTCCAACACCAGGATAACTTATTTTATTATTCTTACGATACTTCTCAGTAATATCTTCACTTCTGCTACTAAATTCTTAAAGAAATATGGATGTTGCAAGTTCAACTTGACTACATTGCTATTGAGCCAATATCTATCTCATGTCCAAAATCCAACCTATCCACACAGAAGAATAGGACCTCCAGGGGTCTGAAGTGACAGTTTTTCCACCAGCTGGTCTCCACCATGATGCCATGTTTACTGCTGATCATCTGAATTCCTAATGAGGAAAAGCAGCATTCCATCATTTGGAATAAAAAGTTGGCACTATAGCCATGAATAGAAGTGTCTATCAGAGCCATGCCTGAGTGACAGTCAAGCTGTAATTTAGAATTCTTTAAGATTCTTGACTTAGGTTACTTAGACACTACTGAGAATCCTTCCAAATGTGTGTTCTCTTTCTCCCCTTCCTTTATTCCTCAGTACTAACCTGTTCTGCTAGTGAGGAATTTTCCCCAGGCATAGGGTCTATCATATTAATCCCTTTCCTTGCTCCATTCTTCTTTGGGGAAGTCTCAGTTCAAACACAACAAAGAAAACTGATGTGCCAGAGCCTCATGAGGAAAAGTGCCAGGAAATCCTGTTTTCTCCAGTGAAAGCTGGACTGTCATAAGCCTCTGCACACGCCTTCAAATCAGGCTCCATAGGAAAACAATGTTTACACTTGGGCAATCTTCATTTGCACTCCCCTCTACCACTATCAATATGGAAGGGGTTTTTTTTGTTCTCTTTCCCTTCCTTTTAGCACAAGTGGGTCACTGAACTTAACAGCTTTGAAACCTTGACAGAACCATCTGTTCTTCATTAAAAGCCATTAATGACAATGATAATGGCACTAATTAGGCTGTGTGAAAACATACACATGCTTCAATGGCTCCAGAGCTACTGGCAATCAGAGGTCCAAATTGAACCAGCTGCTGTACAGTATCGATGAGCACCAACATCCCCTGCCCAGCCTCGTCCCAGAGTACAGGGACATGCAATCAGAATCTAGTTGGACATGTGGAGCTGGTGCTTCTGATACACACATGGACAGGGGCTTTTGCCATTGTTTCCATTGGCCTTCCACCGTTTCTTCATCAGTGTGGGTTAAAAACAATAGGGAAACACCACCATAGCCTGTGAGTGTGCATACTCCATCCCCATCTGCCATTTTTACTTCTCTTATGGGTAGGAATGCACATGCAGGGCTTCAAGAAGCACATCATTGTGTTACACCTGGAAACTACACCCAGCAAATGCCACTGACTTGCTACTTTCTCCAAACTTGACTTCTGGAAATTATCCTGTTATTCCCTGCCTTAATTTCCTCACCTCTAAAAGCAGAGGGAGCACCACTGCACAGGCACCTGTTAGAGCTGCTTCAGAAAGGTTAGCACTGTTAAATCCTTGGTATGAACAACATCTGGAACTTGGAGCTACACTAATAAAAGTTCCCTTTCAATATATCAGCTAATGTACAATAATCAAATGATCAAGACCCCTGGAAAGACAGATCCATAGAAAAACCATCCATTGCAGCAAGGCCTGCTGGATCAACTGGTAGACTTGCATGTGGAAAACTGGAAATCTAGCCCTGCCTCTGGTTCCTGTTTCCTCTGCAACCACAGACAGGTCTCTTTCCTGCTCTTACCTTTGGGAATAAACATCTATGAAAGATGGATGATGAAACTGAGCTCCTTTGTAAAATGTTTTGACATCATTCAAAACAAGTATTTTATAATGAGCCCAGTAACAGTACTCCTGTGAAGTATATTGAAGCACACTCTCCTAACAGGCATGGAGTGTTGTTTGTGCACATATACTTAAGGTATAACGTAGGCATAACATTCAGGTATGCATAGCAGTGAATGAGGAACATACTAGTTGCAACATAACCACCCACTCAGCACACAATGCTCTCAGAGCCAGCAAAGTGGCCGAGACCCTTCAGACAACAGTTACTATGGATGCAGAACTGGCAGCGAGACTAAGCCAGAGCAGTGCTGTTATGCCACTGGTGGGAAAACTGGTATTTCAAACTGGGATAATCCCAGGTGACCAATGCTAAGTTTTAAAATTAATTAAAAATGTGGAACAACCAAGTGCCTTGATGAAGCTTTGAGCTAGAACTGAGAAAAGAGGGATGCACTCACTCTCCTGTATCCTGTCTTTCTCAGAGGAGGTAATTTCAGCCTGACCACACTAACTCTGCTAATACCAAAAACTTGAATGAAGTCCCAAGTGTTACAATAGAGACAAACCAGCTTCTGGAAACTCCCTCACCTTCCTGTCTTAGTTTGTCAAGGGAACAACAGCACATTGTTACTTCGTTCATAAAGAATTTACAACTCCACAGAGAGGAATGGAAAGCAATGGTCAAGAGATTTTAACTCCAACAAATTTTTAGCATAAAGAATAGGGACTTCTTGGAAAAACAAAGATTCTGAGAATGAAACTGAAAATGTCCCAATTATGAAGACAAGAAGCACTTAGTGACCCGTTTTAAAAGATTAGGCAGGTCCTCTTCTTGTGTTACTATTCACCTTACACTCTGGGGATTATCACAGAATCACAGAATATTCACAGTTAGAAAGGACCTCCTAGATCACCAAGTCCAACCATACCCATTACAAAAAAACACCTAAAACCCCCCCAAACACTTAAATACCCCGATCAAACATGACTGCAAAAATACAAAATAGCCCCCCCTACATGCCTGCCCCTAGAGCATCTCCTGAAGCACCAGGTCTACCCATTTCTTAAATAACTCCAGGGATGGTGACTCAACCACCTCCCTGCGAAGGCTGTTCCAGTGCCTCACCACTCTCTCTGTAAAGAATTTCTTCCTA
>JANHFX010013698.1:37510-53876 GCA_027560015.1 Chloroceryle amazona | reverse complement strand
CCCCCTCAGCCTCCTCTTCTCCAAACTAAACATACCCAGCTCCCTCAGCCTCTCCTCATATGACTTGTTCTCTAAACATCTCATTAGCTTTCACAATTATCATTTTACCTGAGCCATCTTTCTCTGATAGAGGCTGTATCTTGAGCTTCTGCTGCTTAGTCTGTAGTCTCACAGCCTCCAGACAGGAAATCTTATATAGACTAATCCACACCTACCATTCTTTCACAATCATAACATTATACCAGCCAGAGTCACAAAACTCTTTTCCATTTCAGAGAATAACTGGATTGGAATTGATTTCTTAATATTATGGTATCCAAGAAGCAGCATTAGAAAGCCATAAAACATCACCTAGCTGGTTTGCAGAAGTACCTAGTAATGAGACACTTCTGTGTAACAGGCTGGCCTACAAAAAACACCTACAGTGGGACATGTGTGTTAGTGTAGCTATTAAAAAAAAAAAGTAACTAGGCAATTTCAAAACCAATATACAGCTACATTCTTTCTGCTTTATATAAAGTTTTGTTTCATTTCTACATTGAAATTCTTTTTTTAAAAACACAAACTGCAGCATAAACCACACAAGAACTCAGCATGCACAGGCTTGTGGTGCTCGAGGATAATACTGTATGAATTTTTCACACAGCTAAGTGCAAGATATGTCGGCTAGAATCATGCCTCCTTAAATATAAAACCCAAATAAAACTGATAGCTTGGGTTGAAAATATTCATGTTCTGACCTCCAGACAATGAAAAGTAGAAATAATTTTTGGAGGAAAAAAAAATAAAATAATCTTTTAGAAGGCAAGATCCAGGCTGTGTCACAGTAGCTATGTTTTAAGAGCCTGGGTTTCCCAAAAGAGATGAGTCATTTATTTCAGGGGTAATTTTGCATGCCCTTTTTAGAAAGACACACCCATAAGCCTCATGAATCTGTTTTCACCGTACAGCATGGCCCCCTCCCTCTCTCAGACCTACCCCAACCCCCAGCAGTATTTCTTTAGTCAGATGTTAATAAAAATGGTCTTCCTCTGTAGAAGCAACTTATTACCCAAGCAAGTTGAAATAGGTTATCAGGATGACAGTATTACTACACAGTGACCTGTGAAGGTTATTACCCCAAGACAGGCGATCATGAGGAGGGAGTACATGAGGAGATGCCTGTGGCAGAGCAGAGGGCTGTCACTATGCAGCCAACACCTGCTTTTGTACGGTTTTGTCCATCAATTCCCTTTCTTCCCCAGCATATCAGGATGAAACTACCTGTTCGTCTGTAAGGGGTGGCTTCCAGCACATGGCAGCAGGGGATGGAAGGGATAATTTCCCATGGTCAGTTAAAGGCAAGGTGCATGGACAGAGAGACTGGCAACACCTTGCCGACAACATCGAGGTTACAGGAGCAGCAGGGAACTCCTGTGTGCTGGATAAGACAAGCTAAGCAAAGAGAGCTCTGCCACCAGACCATGCACCATCCTGATGCTTTGCAGTGAAAGGAAGTAACCTTGGTCCTGTTGCTGCAGGGCTGGGATCCCAGCTGTGAAAGGGTCAGGCTGGCCCATGCGAGCTGGTACTGCTGAAGGCTCGTAATTGTGGGCCAGAGGAGTTGTCACAGGACAGAACTCTTCCCCAGGCCCCGTGTTCCAGCACTGAGAACACACCCAGAAAGAGCCAGGGAACAGGACCTACTGCTCTCATGGGACAACTGAGCTATCAGACAGGGGAGTGCTGAGGAGCAAGCCCTTGATCTCACCACTGTCAGTTATTTGTGAATTTAGGACTTTCAAACAACAAATCTAGTCAAAACACGCAGGCAAAATTCAGGCAAGCTGACTAACAAAGCTGTTAGGAAAATTGCATGCTTTTTTTTTTTTTCCAATTCATTCATTAGTCACAAAAAGAATCCACACAGTTGAACTCAGGTCCTGGTTTATCAAACACCTCCTCTGCCCCATTCATTTTCTCTTTTTTTATGCCTAGACCACAAGTTCACCACAAAAGCTGCCTCTTCCCAGTCTTGTCCGTAGTACTACATGCATTCACCACACTTAATACCCAGAGCTTCTGATTCTGACCAGAGTCCCCAGGCATCTCTCTAATTAAAGTAGCTCTGTCAGGAGATGTCTCCACTGAATGCAACTGGCAGATCTTGAGCTCAATTTTACTTGTACTCTGAGACAAACCACAAATCTGGTAATTGCATTAGCATGGCACTGAGCTTGAATTAATTGCCATGTGGCTTTTAATTCAGGTTTTGGTCGACAATACAGGGAACCCGAATTTTGGATTCTTCAGAGCAGGTTACTGGTGGTACAACTGCATAATGCAAAACACTGGAGTGGTGGATATCACTCTACTGGTTCACATTTTATACTGTAGAGACCAGCAGTGCAGGAGGGATAGACTGCTTGGTGGGCAGCCACAGATTCAGGCTCATATCTGGCTAAGAGAGACATAATTCATTCATCTTAGAGCATAGGTGGTGTGTACTCATTTTAGTCCAAACACTATAGGATATTCCCCAAAGTAGCAAAATCTTGCTTGCATTGGAAAACTTTGCTCCTCCTGGCAGGACAGTGTAACCATCCTTACAGAGTTTAATGAAACTAAGAAGGGAAGGCTCCTGGCAGGATAAAGGATTGCAAAATCTAATCTGCTGTAATGGATTAATGCTGTCCTAAAAACCCATGCTGGGCTGAGCTTTCAAACTCGTTCCTCTTAAATATCTAGGACAGTGTTGAAAAATGCATGTGCCACCATCGCTGAGAAATGGACAACTTCTTTCCATTCCTCTTCCATTTGCTGGATAAACAGGCCAATCGCAGAGTCAGCAGCCATGGCAATTTCTGAATCAATATTTATCAAGCCCTTCTCCAACTGCTATTTCATGCCTCATTGGTCAGAGAGCATCCTCTCCAAGCGAGCCAGAAAATTCTGACCTTGCAAATGACAGAGGAGCTGCTTGAGGATTGCCAAGTAGAGCAACTCCTCTAGCTTTAAAAATCAAAAATAAATTTAAAAAAATTAAAAATAAAAATCACAATTCATATGAGTGTCCTCATGGCATTATGCATTCTTCTTTCACCCCTTTCTTCCATCTCTTCTTTCAGTGACAACCCTTGAAGCTAAAGCTTCACTTAAGAGCCCTAAAAAACCAGCTTGTTCATTAGCAAAAATCAAGCTAAATATCAAGGATGTTAAAAGCTGTGGATAGCCTCAAGGCAATCTGTTTTGGGTTGGTTGTGATTTTTTTTGTCTGTACTTTTAATGACACTGAAGATTGATTTCTTCCTGCCCCTCCCCAAGGCATAGCGAGTTCACAATTATGCCATCAAACAAAACCAACGACAACAACTAGGGGGAATAAACTGACAAAAAGAAAGACATTTGGGGGACACAAAGTTGCTATCCTCCATCCTAGCACTCCACAGAGGAGACTACAGAGGGCAGGGATTCCTGAGTGAGGCCAAGAGCTCTGAGATCACCTCTAGAAAACACATTGCCAAAATCAAGTGACAGCTCAGGGACTTTTGAAAGGAAAGGTAGAACTGCCCTTCCTAGTGAGAGAAAATAACTTGTAACAACAAATATGTCTCTGATTCTTTGAGGAGATGAAGTGGTGTTACTTATCAGGTTACCCTCTGAAGTCTATGGATTGTCTTCAGGATCATGTCAGGAAAATTAGCACTAACAATGCACTTCAGTCCAAAAAGGATTCACAGTGCCACACATCTGGTACCACTGCAAGCCCCACTGCTGCATCTTGGTATGCCTGAGGTTTTCTGGGAAAAATACATGTGTACCCAAACACCCCATCAAAATACACACTGAAGGCTGAAGACAAGGAATTGTTTCTGTCAGAAAAAGACTTAAAAAAAACCCATGAAGTGCAAACATGAAGGTTCAGAGAGGAGTCATTGCTTATTTTTTCCTCAAGCAGAAGCAGCACAGAAAGAAATTGCAACCTCTGCATCCCAAGCTAAGCAAAGAATTTCTGGATCTTTGGCCACTCTAGCATAGAGGTCTTAGGCCTTCTCTGTACAAGTCCATTATAGGAAACAAGATAACAAATAATAGAGATAATTTCTGTGCACCTTTTCCTCTGATTGATCCACTTTACTCTTCTGGGAACACTTCTCCCAAAAGAGTTTCTCTTTCCTATTTCTCCCCCTCTTTTGCTTACAACCTAATATAAAGCTTCTCTTGTTATTTGCACTATTTTTTGTAAGGTCTAGCAATAACCTACTTAGTTCTTCTCAGCTTTCCTAAACAGGTCCTACCAGTTCTTCAGTCTCTCTGACTTTTTTCTGAGCTCTAATCAAAAGATCACACCACCACATATCAAATATTACACTGCATTCTACATTTGAGACTCCATTCTTTCAGAGGGTAGTCTTTTTCAGGAGAGTTTTGCCATGAGATATCACTTGGATGTCAGCTCCAAATTACGCAAAGCAATACAGCTTATCATAACCTTGATCCTGGGGAGGAGGCCACTGTTTGTACACACCCAAACCCAATGACTTCAGGTGGTGCTTTGTTCCTAAGGAGCTTGAGCTGACCTCTTTCAGCCTCTTTTGTAGAGGTTTATTTCTCCAGATAAGCCATGTTTCGTAGGACTTAACTGAACTGAATTCTGCTATATTGACTTCTATCCAAATGTCAAGACTTTCAGTTGCCTTTTTATCTGGTACTCACGTTTTCCACATTAGCAGCATCAGTGAACTAATGGGCTATTTGTTATTTCCCAGATCATTAGTCAAGGCCTTGAACAGAACAAGCCCTTCAGCAACACTCATCTGTGCCCAGGACACCAGTCCTCAACTTCATTGCTACCACTTACCATTTCCTTACATATACATCCCTCCTGCTCACTCACAGCCACGTGGTAACACCTTCATGCATACCAATGCAAATTAATTTTTCATCACTTTCACTGTGTACAAAATGCTTTAAAAGAAACCCTAGTGTTTGGGATTCTTTCTTTTGGCATTTCTGCCAGCCAATCAATTAGCACTGGTTACTTTCAGGCTCCTGTGCCTTTCCCTCTCTCACAGAGTAACATGCCAGCAGTCTAGGATGTTCATAGGCTAGTCCGGACCCACAAACATATGGAACAGCCTGCCAGTAGGCATGTGTTAGCTGGACAGCTGCCTCCTTTACCAGATGTGGGCAGAAATAGCTGAGCTGTTCCCTCAGCAGAGGCACTAACGAATGCCTGCTTCTCTTCTACTCAGCCACCCATTCCCATGAAACACAAGAGGGACTTCCTTTCAGTTCTGTTACATTGGTTTCAAATTGACCTGTGGGTTCAAATGATATTAGAGAAGGTCTGAAATGTAGTAGGATTCCTCTGACCTCATTTCTGAAGGAACCAGCCTAAAAACATATTTGTGTTGGCCTGCACATGCACATGCTTGCAGTGACAGTCACTTTGGAGTCAGTTGCAGTGGCAGATGCATCTCATCAGGATTAGGGCTCAGCAACAGCAGTCCCTGCAGCCAAGTTCTGTGCAAGGTCCAGGACTAAAGTTTGAAATTGCATTGGATAAATGACATATTTTAAAAGGTGAACATTTGTTGAAGTGAGGTGGTATCAGAAGACCTTATTTGAGATTCCCAGCTTAACAGTCACCATGATGTCCAACAGCTGCAAAGTCTGAACCTCCAAAGAAGCAAGTCTCTGCAGGATTACTCTCCTTCTTTTACATAATTCCAGTGAGACCTTGGGCAACTACCTTAGCAGTCTATGCTATATTTTCCCATCTGTCAAACTGGAGAAAGAAACAGAACATTTCGAGCAGTCATCAGGCTGCTTAGTGCATTAGTGTTTATAGGCTGCCTTGAGACACAATGATGAAGAACAAAAAAAAAAGCCCACAACCAACCAACAAGAATTTGGGTTGTCCACACAAGTTGAGGATCAGATTTTGAGGCATCAACTTTAAAGGTGCTCCTTAGGAACTAGATAGGCTGGAGCATTTGACTATGATTTATGGGATGAAATTTAACAAGTTGAAATGCCGGATTCTGCACCTAGGATGGCATTACACCAGGCACAAGTATAGACAGAGAGGAGTGGCTGGAGAGCAGCCCTGCAGAAAGGGATCTGGGGGTGTCGACCAACAGCAGGCTCAGCTAGAGTCAGAGGTGTGCCCTGGCAGCTCAGAGAGCAAAACCCATCCTGGGGTGCATCAAACACAGCATGGCCAGCCGGTCAAGAGGGGTGATTATCCTTCTGTATTCAGCGCTGGTGTGGTCTCACCTGGAGCACTGTGTGCAGTTCTGGGCCCCATAGTTTAAGAGGGTCATGAAGGTCCTTGAATGCATCCAGAGGAGAGTGACAAAGCTGGTGAAAGGGCTGGAAGAAATGACCCATGAGGAGCACCTGGGGATTTTGGATTTATCTAGTTTGGAGAAAAGAAGGCTGAGGGGTGACCTCCTTGCTCTCTACAGCTTCCTAAGGAGGTGAGGTGGAGAGGGAAATGTTGATCTTTTCTCCCTGGTATCCAGTGATAAGATGCATCAGAATGGTTCAAAGCTGCACCTGGGAGGTTCAGACCGCACATGAGGAAGCATTTCTTACCAAGAGGTTGGTATAACCGTGGAATAGGCTTCCTAGAGAGGTGGTCGATGCCCCAAGTCTGTCAGTGTTTAAGAATCATTTGGACAATGCCCTCCATTTGCTTTAACTTGGTCAGCCATCAATTGGTTAGGCAGTTTTACTCAAAGATCG
This sequence comes from Chloroceryle amazona, assembly GCA_027560015.1. Taxonomy (NCBI): domain Eukaryota; kingdom Metazoa; phylum Chordata; class Aves; order Coraciiformes; family Cerylidae; genus Chloroceryle; species Chloroceryle amazona. The sequence goes on along the minus strand of JANHFX010013698.1, from coordinate 47,144 downwards.
TTGTAGGTCCCTTCCAAATGAAATAGTCTAGTCTAGTCTATTCTAAACAGCAGAGGGCACTGGCAACAAAAGCATGAAGCAAGCCTTTCAAGTTTGCTTCCCCAGCTCAGAGCTCTGGTATAAGAAGTTTCCTCTAGACAAGTAGACCTTGCTGACTTACCTTTCCCAGATGATTCAGAAACTCTGGCTAATGTACAATGCCACCAGTGATATTTTAATTTTTTGTACTTGTCTTCCTTCTCCACCCACCTCTTTGGAAAGTATTGATTTGCTCCTACATTTCACTCCAAGCTCATTTTCACTGCTGATGCCAACCAAGTCCTTCAAACAAGACTGTTGCATTTGACCTTCAGAGTCCATGAGTCAAACAGTGTGGTGTGACCAACTCACAGTCTGCCATTCATGGGCACATCAGTGATGAGATTACACAGACTGCCAGCCAACCATATGACTGCAGCATCCTAAATAGCTTTCAAATCAAATCAAGGGTAATAACATATTGGTGACTTGAAAGAGAAAAGCCTTTTGTCTCTGAACAACTTTATTTCTCTCTGAAATTAAGACATTCTGATTTCAATTTCACCTCCTTTGCTGCTGCTGAAATGAAGCTGCTAAAAGCACAGATGACATGCAACAATGTCCTCTTTGGGCTAAACAAATCTTCATAATAAACGGAAGGACTTGGCACAGCTCATTCCTTGGGCACCCTGAAATAGGAGAGCATTTTCCTTTTCCATTTTCTCCCATCTCAGATAACATCTAGCTTGATCAGGGAGATCTTACTACAGAAACAGGTTTCCTTACTGCAGGCCAAACATGCCCCTGACAGGAACCACATGAATGCACACTTTTGTGCTATCAAACAACACTACAGTGAGTGTGTTTTGTGGGCAATGTGTAAATCATCTGGCCACAGATGAACTCGTGTAGAAATCAAATGGCCACAACATATAAGCAATGAATTGTGAGCTGGGTCCATACTCCACACCTCTGCTATAAAGAAAAACACATGCTAAGTATTATACAATATGCTAAGAATAGTTGGGAGGTAATGCTCTTCTAATTTCCTCACACATGCCTTTTCAGGGTGGAGTTACTGTAGCAAGAAGATTTTGCTTATACCATTCCTAGATGTTTTTTAACATGTGTAGACATAAAGGAGTTAACTGTGAAATGCTTAAAGCAGGACTGGCACAGTTTACACACCTGCTGCACTTATGCAGTTTGCTTTGGCTGCAGTTTTACAGTAAGAGGCAACGAGGGGCCTTAGAAAGAGATGGCCATGTAGACAGAAAGATGAGCTCACCCAGAAAAAGCATTTGGAACTGGATACCTTCATGAACAACCCAGATATTGATTTTTCAAGCCTAGATCAGTAAGCAGTTCTGTGCACAGCAGCAAACGACAGACATACAAACTGGAAAATATTCTTTGCAGTCTCACTGTGGCCTGCCATGAAACAGGAAAAGCAAACTGAGAAGATATATCATAAAAACTTGTTAGAAACCTCCTCAGGCAAGGATTATGTCAAGGACTAAAAGCTTTGATGGCATTTAGACTCCTGGTTACACAAATCTCTTCTAAAATAAAGCAGTGTCTAGAATAGACAGTCAGATCAGACAATGACAGATCAGTAATTATAAGTTCATGATCTTTCAGATGAGACATAAAATGGGCTCCTGACCTTGCATGCTCATAAAAGATCTCATAATGCTTTTTGCAAAAGGAGGGCTGTTAATCCCACTGGTCTGGAAACAATCCAATTTAGGTAACTACCTAAATCAATCTTATGGATTCATCTAAATACAGTACTCTCCAGGCTAAAATAGTGCATGGTATTTCTGTGCACTGTAATACATAAGTAAAAGTGTCCTCCCCCTCTCAGCATTAGGTGAAGCAATGTTTGTATATGCACTCATTGCCACTCCTACAAGTGAGTTATGAACCTTAATGTCAGCTAAGGAACGTGGAGATGCAGTGTACCATGGATAAGACATTTATTACACTGTTCAACACAGTTCAGTTTTTCATGAAACCCTTTCCACGTTAGAGGAGTTAGAGCTTCCCAATTTTTGAGTGCTATCAAATAAACTACAAATGTAGAAGAGTAGAATGCTTATTCCTTTGACACTGAATAAGCCTATCAGACGACTCTCAGAGAGGGACGGGGCAAGACTGGGATAGCTTGATATTGCCTGAATTATGGCCACTGAATACACTGAAACTATAGGTGGTCCAAATAAGTAGATGTTCAAAACGTATGGATAGAGCTCTTTGATAGGCATTAAAGGAAAACACACAGGTTCATCTGAAGCACAGCTTCAGGCTTCCACCCAGGATGACTCAGAATCATGGAATCATAGAATGGTTTGGGTTGGAAGGGATGTTAAAGATCACCTAGTTCCAACCTCCCTGCCACGAGCAAGGGATACCTTCCACTAGGTCATGTCTTAATTTCAAACCTTCTTTACAAATAGCATCACCAGGAGTCCCAAAACTCCTTGGGGTTCATTCAATATGGAAATCCATAGGAGGGGCTGAGAGAGCAGACAAAACCAAACAACCGAGGCATCAACTGTGCTATTCAGTATGCCCCAACATAACCAATAATTATCACTTAAAGGAATAAAGCAACAGTAGAATCCCAAAGATACACATAGCTTGAAATATGGACATAGTAAAATAGTGTGGCATTTTTACTCTAATAAAAATGTAAGAGGACAAACCCATCTGTCACCATAAAGATTAAGCTTTGAGAGATATGGTGTCTTAACATGAGCCCGCCTGCACACACATGAAAGAACGCCTGGGCCAGGCTGTGCCCCTGGATACCAACAGTGAAAGCTGTTGAACTGAGCTCTCCATTCACAACTATCTGTCAAGGCAAATATGTTCTTATTTTGCAGCTAGATGAAAAGGAGAGCTCATTATCAAAGAAGCACTCAATTATGGTTACTCACAGCACTTGCCTCTCGTGATCCTTTGGCATTACTAATCAAAGGCTGTGATTCCACTCCCATTAAAATCTAAGAATAAATGCCTTGGGGAAAAGTTCAAGGGTGAGATATTCTCACCTGCATCTTCCCAAAGCAGAATGTCTACATTTTATTCACCAGGAAAGCTTACTAGGTTACCATTTTCATCTTTACTATCCATTTACTTTAACAGTTTCACTACCTAACCTAAAGCTAAACTTTATGAAAAAGGATCAAAGAAAAAGTGTTTTCTTGGATGCTTGCTTCTTTGATAAGCCTGCAGAATGAGCACACAACAGTTTTTTAAACAGAAAGCTTCCTGGTAAAAAATTGTGCATCAAAGTCAAGAGAGAGCTATCCCAGTAGGACTCTCATTCTCATTCTTTCCTGTTCCTCTCACACTGGGAACAAAGCTGGCAATCCAAAAAGGCACCAAGTGAAGCTTAGCTTACAGCATGCAGTAAGGAGACTGTGGGAATGCTTTCCAGTTACTGATTGAGTACAATTTTTTGGAACAATATGTGGTTACCAAAAAAGAAGCCTGAAATAAACCACAAAATACATTTATCACACTTTAAGAACCTTTTTGCTGTAACAATTAATTCTTCATAAATAGTCTGTTGAAAATAAACCATAAAATAAAAGCTCCATTTTAAGTACAGTTTTGACACTGTCACATTTAAGTTCACTATAACACAAGAAGCAGAAACATCAGAAAATTAGGAGATTCTTTCACATTGGAACAGCTGTTGTCTCAGTAACTGGGATCTCCCACGTCATGAGAGATCACCGTAACCTCAGGCTACTGGTCTGTCTGGGGTGCATCATATTTTCTCTTTAGTTTAGATCTGAAACTGCATTCTGGAAAATGTTCCTGGCAAAGCCTTAGTATGATTATAAAATTGTATTTTCTGCTTAAATAAAGACCCAGAATCCCATGTTAGCTGTAGGCTTATTACCTTTTCCTTCCATCTGCAGCTAGCTATAGGAATTACCAAAATAAATAGCTACAGAGAGCAATAAGCAAAGATTAGTCATGCAAAGGGAAAGTTATGCTGCAAAACTGAGAAGTTTCTTAATCTCAAGAGCATCTTATTAGCAGAAGACACTCACTCATACAAGGAAACAACTTATTGTCCCTAAGAAATGTAGAGAAACTCTGCAAAACACACATGGGCCCACCTGCTCACTTTTCCACCAGTGCAAAGCTTGGCCTTTGTGGCACCAGTGCACACTGAGAATGAAACCATTTGACATTGATGTATGGTAGTTACTCACAGTCACTACTGAATACAAATACCCAAAGTTCTGCATCCTATTTTTAACTTGCAAACTGTATTTTTACAAAAAAAATATAAGCCCTCCTCCACTCAAAAAATCTGAGCTTCAGAGATGGCTATAAAACACAAAACTTGCTAATGAGAGCTCATTGCAAAGAAGCGTGATCAGCAAGCCCACAGTCCTTGATAAGTACTTTAAGTGTTCACAATAAAGTATCAAAGAGAGAGAAGGACACTAAATTTTACATCCCCTTTCCTCCCACTCCTTTTAACAGCGGGTAGACAGGAGGAGAGCAATGGCAGCTCCTGCCCAAATAATTTAATCGATCCAAACCCGATCAATCTTACAGCAGACAAGAGGAACAAAAATGAGTCGCCATCTGTGGCGTCTTCTGGGTGGCAGCACAAGTAACATTTTGTGAGTTGACACTCACTTCAGAGACAAGAGCCGTGGGATGCTTTAGCAGAAATTTTGCATCATTCTAAATTTGTTTCTGGTAATCTATAATGAAGGAAATATTGATGCCAGCAGTGGTAAGCTGCTTTTCTGTGAAGGACGCTAACAACATAGCCAGTTGCATGGCACACTTGTGTGGCTGTCATTACTGAATCTTCAAGGTGTGACACAAACAAGTCACCCTCCAAAACTAAAATTCACCACCTACAACATGATACCTGAAGTTAATTCAGAGCTCTTTGCACTTCCTGATGCTCTGAAGAGATCAAAGAGCCACCTGGAATGAGCATTGTGACGGAAACTGTTAACAAAAGCTCACGTATGCTTAGGAAGCATGGAACATTGCTTTGGAGATGTGAATAAATGCCTCACATTTTGTGAGGCAAAAACTTAGCAGGATGGAAGCAATGACAGTGAAGAAAAGTCACTTGGTACACAAGCACCAGTCTTCCTTTCAGCAGACAGATCCAATAGATTAATTGCTAAAGTGTCGCCAAATATCCAATGGATCAGACCTGAACAGCATGGTGTGCTTACACCACCCACCCAAAAGGTAATCTGAGTCTTAAAAGTAAAGTTATGGCCTTCTTTACTGCAAGGTTTCCAAATGGGCATGACACACACGTTATTTATGGACATCTGCCCAGACCTTCAGATAAAGGCCCCAAGAGATGTGAGCTTCCACCTCAAACTTTGCAGTGGCATCTCTCTTCTCCTGTTTAACTATTGAATTACTGATTGCTTCTGCAAACAGCCAAAGAGTGAGAAAAGCCACCAGAGGAGAACTAGAAGTTACTATGATAGGAGAAAATTCAAAAGAGAAAGGCAAAAATGGGGAGGAAAGAGAAGCCTAGTGAAGGACAACAGGCAAGAAAACACGAGGGAAGTACTGGAGAAGCGGGACACTACGAAGAGAGAGGAAGAACCACAAACCTAATTTTAACATGAGACACAGAAATAACAGCACCCAAAAGCTGAGCCACCATCCATACTCACTGTCTCCCTCAGTCCTTCCGAGCGCCTCAGACTGGTCACCATGATCAGGGAGCGAGACTGCGCTGTGGCGGGACCTCCATCACCTGCTTTCCCACTCCCTGTCCCTTGAGTTACCACTAGAATTGAACACCTCCTGCTTCCCGCCTGCACACCATGCAGCCAGGGGGCCTGCCAGAGCCCCCTCAGTAGATCTCAGGGCTCCACAAACCACCCCAAAGTGGAGCCTCACTAAGGACAGAATGAGCACAAGGCTGAGGACTCAAGCAACGCTGACCTCCTTCCTCAGGGAAAGCGTGAGGCAGCCACAAACACACGCCCCAAAACACAGCCATTATGACAGCTAGGCAAAAGCCTCAACCCAGCAGAAACCCACTAGCCCTGGCCCTGCCACATCAAACACACCATTTAATACCACCAACCTGTTCCATGACATCCGTCAGCCACCCAGTGCTCTGACAAAGCCGATAAAATGGACAAAACACAGCCTTTTCCTCCTCTAGCAGCAGCGGCTGCTGCCTCCTCTACAAGCTCTCTGAGGGGCAGGTAATAGGCCCAGGTGTGCCCTATTAGCAGCCCACCCCAGCCCCACAGCTGCCCCTCCTCAGGACAGGCTCCCAGCACCCAGGTTGTTCCAGATAATTCCTTTCAGCTTTAGCATCAATTAATGTTATCCATGTTAGATTGGGAGAGGGGGACACAGAGGGTAGATGCCCTTAGCCTTCATCACATACCTTAGACTTTGTTACAATAACCACACACAGTACTTTCTGGAAATATCCCTCAGCCTGACTAGACTTAGGAGACAAGAAATTACTGCATAAAAGATGCCCAAGAGCAGAATAAAGGATATTGCTCTGATCTCTGGAGCTACAGGTATCTGCCAGTTAGGTCCTGGCAGAAAATAAAATAGCTAGATCAAAAAATAGGCCAACTGTCACTGTCTAAAATGTGCTTTCTTTGTTAGTAACCTGCACACAGCTATTGCTTGGGGTCAGGGTTGGCTGGGGGGAGGGTCACCCTGACACCCCTGGTGCAGCACCTGATCCTTTTGCACAACACAACCACAGCTGGGTTGAACTGGAGCTCTTCATGGGCTTCTTCAGGCTGGCCAAAAACCCACATACAGCCTTATTGCAACAGCTGTTTTGAGACTCGGGATTACCACAAAAAAAGGGAGGGAGGGCAGCTCAGGGTGGCCATTTTACCCCTGCATGCAAACACCACAAAAAAAAAAAAGCAGTTCTGAGAGCACATCTTCAATGCATGGCCTCCATTCAAAGGGAGTGGGGGAAAAGACAGTTTTTAAAAACTAGGGCAAAGGCCAGTGAATTACCATGAAGTTTTTTATGAGGGATAGCAGAGGACCAGCTTTGTGAATGGAAAGCTTATACGAGCTTCTGTAAACTAAAAGAAGACCTTTTTTTTATATTCAATTACCAGATGGAGGCAGCACTACTTCACTCAACTTTGCAGGACAAAAAAGGAACAAAATCGCAGATGACCACACCTTTCTTCTCTACTTTCTGTCCGACACCGAGAGAAATGCATTTGTGTGACCTGTGGTGCATTTATACACCCACATCTTAGGGCTTGTTCTATCTGTGCCTGACGTCATTAGCAAGAGGTGTTTAGGGTTTGCCTGATGTGAAGTGGTCAGACAGAATGCATTAGTCTAGAGATGGATTGTTAAATTCCGCTGTCAAACTGAAGTACTCAATAAATACAGTGGAATGCAAGTACTTTAGTCATATAATACTTCATCTGTACTGTGCTACTAAAGTTCCCAGAGTGTGGGGTTTCAGTCCTATTTTATTTCTTGACTAACTCTTGTACTTTCTTCTGCCAGGCTTTGCCCTCAGCATGCAACGAAGCATGTTAATCTCAAGGAAGCTTGAGGCCAACTCAACAACTTTGAGAACTTCCCCTGCTCAGCAAAGTGGTGCAGGGATCCTAAACCCAAGGAATTCAAACCACTCACACAATCAAAGGATCAGCTGTTTCTTCTAGATATAAAAGGACATGTGTCCAAGCTGAAGGAAAGGCTCTCTCTCCTCTTTCAAAATGCAAAGAAACATTCAATAGAATGCAGAAAACTGCCACAATTAAAATAATGGGATGTAAAACTGAGACCACCATCTTACTTGCCAACTAAACAGCAATACTGGAAGGATTATCTTCAACTCATCTCCCATGCAATCAACCACTTGTTTTTAAAACCACATTGTCACTGCCTTGAAAGACAGCATTGGTGCAGATTTTTTTTTATTTGGTTGTTCATAATTTTTTTTTTCTTTTTTGGTCAGGCAACATCTGCAGTTCTGAGTTAGAGACACTGCAACCCCAGAAACCTATTTAAGAGATGTATTTCAGCAGAACTGCTTTCTTCTTAGTGCAATCATATGCTTTTGATATGGAGTTAAGTCACATCAATCTGGGGGGGAGTTTTCATTTTCTTCATCTCCTAAATTACCCTGAACAGGATTAAACTGTATTGGCAACAGAACTGGCAACACTTTGGTCCCATTTCAGACTGCATTCAGTTTAAGCTTCCACTCACTCTATTAGGATTTTTCCAAACTGCTCCCGTTGGCAAAGCCTTGACTGTTTCATAACAACCAAGCTCTAAGTATTTAATTTTCCACACTTTCTCCAAAAGTGGAAAAAATATGACAGACAAGCAGAAAATTCAAACCAGTTTAAGGGATGGATTTTAGGTTTTGGGGGTCGTTTTCTGTTAGGGGTTGGGTTGTTTTTGTTTGTTTGTTTGTGGTTTTTTTTTGGTTGGTTGGTTTTTTTTGGTGGTGGTGGGTTTTTGAAGCCCAAATTCTATCGAAGCAGAGAAAGCTTAAACTAAAAAACTTAAGCAACAATGCCCTCTAGTGTTCTGGAGCCAAAGCTAGTAAAAGGTTGCTTAAAACCTTAAAAAAAAACAACCATGCTTTAGGATTGCTGTACGATCTCAAGTGACAAAGTTTTGAAAGGTTACAGGTCCCATGCAGTGTCATTAGAATGTTCTCCACACAACTGCGACCTGCAGAACAATTTAGGATCCTTTCCTTCCCCTTGCTGCTGATGCTTGCATCAGAATTTCATGTCAAAAGACATAGCTATTTTCTAGGCAAACACTGAGGGCTCGAGGAACATCTAGAAAGAAGAGGGGCTTTTGAGAATCAGGCAAAAGCCTGATCCTTTCCTTCCCAGAGTTCATAAAATGAACGAAATCCACCCCCCCTCTCATCACCTACAAATACCATTATTGACAGGTTTTGGTTTTTTTAACCGTCTTCGCACCTGTGGCACATGACAAATCACCTAATACCCACTCTGCAGCCTCCCAACCACACAAAGCATTTGGTACCCTGTGTTAGTGACACAAGCAGGATGATGCAGAGCTCTTACAGAGCTCCAAAGCTTAGTGGATTTCCTCACAGTGGTAGCATGCCCAAGATATTGCTAAATTGCTAACAAATATCCACACCCAAGAAAGATTTAAATAAAGGAGAGCATTCTCATGGTTCCAAAAAAAACCTACAGAGCTATCAAAATATTTATTTACACTGTCTGTTACAAAACTCAACTTCGTATCACACAAAGGACTGGAAAAGTTGTTATAACTTGAGGTCTGAAAAGTAAATGTGAAGTCCTTGACAAAGGTTGCTCTTCAGTGAGCAGATAGGAATCCTTAAATTTTACCATCCGTTGCTCTTCAAAGACAACTGCTAGGCTCTCACCATCTAGACAGAATAGAAACTTGAAGGTCTTTAATTAAACTTGTAATCATATCACGTACTTTTAAAACAAACAAAAAAAAACCCCCAACACAAAAACCCACATCTGCAGCAGAGAGAAACCACAGATCCAAAAAGCTGTAACAGAAGGGGGGGGGGGGGGGGGGCGGCAGGCCCGGCACCACCCTGCCCCCCCCA
>JANHFX010013698.1:20098-37410 GCA_027560015.1 Chloroceryle amazona | reverse complement strand
GGGGGGGGTCGTCAGGCCAGGCATCACCCTGCACCCTCCAGAGGGATTTATTCATAAAACAAAAAGAAATTATTTTTACAAGTTTTGTTCATAAAAGTAAATTCTCCAAAACAAAACCCTTCCAGCATGACTGTAGTTCTGAAAAACTAGGAATATATTGTATTATTGTATATAAACAATACACCCAGTGAGATCTCAGAGTAAATTCTGGACTTGAGCTGGCTCTTTTGTGAGCCTTCTAGAGTGCACTCTTTGTTGCCCTTGTGTCTGAGGCTACAATACCAAATTTGCATGTAGAATTCAGATCAAATTAGGATTTTTTTTAAAGTTTAAACTTACAACTCTACTTTAAAATTAGATTATATTTCCCTCTTCTCACAAGGGAAATCAATACACGTTCTAGCTAAACAAGGAGATACTTCCACCCCCCAGTGGGGAGTGGTTACCGACAAGCATCCTGCCCTGCAAAGGAATTATTTTTGATCTTTTTATGCCATGTAACCAAATTAAAGGAGAAAAGAAAGCAGTTAGGAGATAATCCAAAAGACAGCCAAGGAAGGATATCCTGTGTTTGTGTGACTGCACTAGGCACTATTACTTCTTAGAGGTCTGACACAATACACCTTTGTGACTGTGTGCACTGTTCTAGAGAAACTGCTTGTGTATCAATTTTCCAAAAAAACCCCAGCTCTTACGATCAGCTTCTTCCCTGCTGTATTGTCATTTTGTTTGCAAGGGATAGTGTAGGGAAAGGACCATTCAAAATCCAGGGTCCAAAAAAGCCAGGGAATGATCTGGGGAAGGCAGGCATCATCTCAAGAACCCAGTCTCCAGCCTGACTGAACAAAATAGCTTTTCTACTTCCTTCAGTTTATTCAACAGTCCAGTGCCTTTCAGACACTTTCTCACCTTCTCTAGGATGCATCAGAACAACCTGAAAGAGAACATAGTAAAATGCTCCAGCATTCATCAAGGAGAAGCCACAGACACATATTATCATATCTTGAGAACACGAGGCTCATTCTGCAGGGCTGGGAGCATTCTTCTAGTGCTACACTTTGCAAAGATGCCAAGACTGTCCAGGGAAGATACTGGAACTGCTGGAGAGCACAGTTTCATCAGTAAAGCACAAACTGAGCTCTTTCATTCTTCACTTTGGCCTTCTTCTTGCACAAGTGTTTCGCTATGAGACTAGTGCTGATGCATTCTCCTTATTTTCTTTCTGTGTCACCATCTGCAGGTACTTCAGCCGCATGGGAGGGAGCTGCTCATAAAGGTCAAATCCCAAAGAGCTCTCTGCATTCAGCAGTCTGTAGTAGAGCAGGTGCTTTTTCAAGGTCTGAAGAAAGAAACTGCAATCATTCAGCTTGCCTGAAAAGAATCTAATCTTTTCCACCCCATCTCAAACACAACATAGCAACCTGCTAGATAGTACAATTCCATCATGTCCAGCATATTTAATTGCATCATCTTCATCAGAAGAGCTACAGGAGGTGAATTTCTCCCAAGAAAATTTTGATGTGCATAGATTTCCTCTTCTGAGCACAACTCCACTGTTTCCTCAAGAATCCTCCCCAAATGGGATTTGAGTGGGATCTAAGAATTTATCCTGAACACTAGAAGGCCAAGTGACACAGCTCTGTCACACAAACAATAGACTTGAGCAAGCACCCTGAGAAAAAGAGAAACCTTACATCTGTTTCGTTCTTTTGCGGGGAAGCATCCAACTGAGAGTTAAGGGAAGATCACTGTTGGATACTTATTCATAGTTGTGCTAGAACGATCCCTCTAGGACCTCTCACTAGCCAGATATAATGCTGCTGGCCAAGAGGCACAGAAACACAGTACAGTAGTTTCATCCAAGTATCAACAGGCTCAGTGTTTTGAGTTCAATTACTGCAAGAACTGGGTAATAGTATTTAGAGCCATCTCAGGTCAAAATCCTGCCTCTAATCTCTAATTCTCAAATTAGTGAGGTACTTAAAAATTTCAAAGGCAAAGGCACATCTGTAAGACTAACGTGTCTGAAAAACTGAAGTCCCAGGGGCACAGACTGAACTTACTGATCCTACCTCATCCACCAACAGCCACGTCTTCCTCAGCATGCTTTTCCGAGCGGCATCAGTCTTCTGAGAACAAAACACACAACTGTTCTTAAAATGGCAGAATGCTACCTTTGCCCATAGGTATACAGCTCATCCAGGACAATGCTTTGCTCATTATGACGATGCTCCAAAGAGCAGCTGTTTCTGTCAGTAAGGGCTTGAGATGGCCATTGCTTGGATCCTGCCTCTCTCCTCCTGACTTGAGCTGACCTCTCAACTTTCATCTAGAAGTATAGATCAGAGGTGAAGTGTCAGCCCAAGTAATCATCGCTAGAGGCCCTGGGGCCATTGGAGGGCTTCCGCTTGGTTATTCAAGCAGAATGAAAAGAGTACTTGCCTTAAGATTGCCCCAGGCAGACGCTAAATCCATTACAAGGCCTCTCTGCCTGATCAGCTCCCTCTTCATCTCTGCTTCATCCTTCCCCCCATACCACAGTCCAATAGTTGCTGACTTTGAAGGGTTACATAGGACTGGCTACCATCAATGCAAGTGCTTTAGGGTGTAATGAACAAGAGCTGTGGTCTGTCTCTCATCTACGGATTCTCAAACAGCTGACCACTCCTCAGTTTGCTTACAATCTTTGTCTTTAAGCCCAGCCCTTGATTCACCCCAAGCCACACTGGACCCTTGCAAAGAACAGATGCAAAACCCAAAGCTTCCAGCCCTGAGGCTCTGCTACCCAATACCCACCTGAGTTGTGCTGTCTTGGGAGAAAATAAAGCTGTTCACATGAGCCACAGCCACCACATAAAGCACAGGGCACCAGGTGTGGCGCAGGGCACCAGTGACCAGTGTTCGAAAGTAGAGCCGCAGGAGGTTCAGGTTATCCTCAGGAGGGGAAGTATATCGCTCAAGAGGCACAGGAAACTGCAACGAACCCACCGAGAGGTGACATTACAACTTCTGTCAGGGTCTAAGCAGCAAAGGGAAGTTCATGACTATAGTGTGTCCTTCACCAGCTGTCAACGGATAGGGAACTTAAAGCCAGCTAAATTTAGTCTCTTGTGCTCTGCTCATACAACAGAAAAGTAGTTCTCTACTTGAAAGATCAAATCTTCTTGCTGAGTTACCCAGCAAAGCACAACTCCGATATAACTGTGAGATTACAGTTGAGAGGGAAAATGACTGTGCATGCAGTGGGTAAGGAAAAGGTTCTCAAAGTGAGAGAAGATTTATTTAAGGGCAAGGTTATTGCTGGCAGAAGAACACGGAATGCAGACTAGCCCTTCATACATACAGGCTCTAAGTTAGAAGGAGATTCTCAATCATAAGACCAATCAGGGTATGGGGCAGTTTCCAATGAAAAGTGAACAATTTCAACAGCTCCTGTCCTCCACTGAGGCACACTATCTGCTTAAAAAGCAAAGTTCAACAGGTTTCTGAAAATGATTGTGACAAGGGCCTGCAGCTATAGGGGCTGGACTCTGTTCTTACAATTAATCAAGCTGTTGAAAGAGAGAAAAAAGGGAGAGAAGATAAGAGGGGAAAAAAAAAAAGGAGAGAAAAGGAGAAAAAAAAAAAAGGGAGAGAAGAGAAGGGGGGGAGGGAGAGAAGAGGGGAAAAAAAATATAGGGGAGAGAAGAGGAAAAAAAAAAAAGGGAGAGAAAACAAGAGAAAAAAAAAAGAAGAGAGAAACTTCTAAGCAACGAAAGCACAATTATTCTACTGGACAATGAGGGATGAGGAAGAAGGGGAAGGGCTGGGAAGATGCCCAAATCAAGGTTGGAGGAACACAGGCAAGAGCCCAGTAACCCAAAAATACAGTCACAGACAACCACCATAAGCCAGGATTACCTGCTGGAGAGGCACTCCCAGAGCCTGCAGGATACTTGTGTGTTCCCCAAAAACAGAGAGACGCAGTTGAACACTGAAACGCTTCTGTAGAGGTAGAAGAACAAAGACTCCAAAGAGCGGATCGCCAAAGGAAACACCTTCAAACTGCTCCAGGAGACTTATGTAGAGATCATGGAAGGATGCCAAACCAGGAATAGGAGCATCCAAATTCATGGAGTCTAATGTCTTGGGCTGGCAATACACAGACAGAAGGGCAGCTGTGTAGTGGTGGATCGGGGCTTCTAGAAAAAGGTCACTGCCTGTGAGGAAGACACACATAAGCCGTGCAAGTTTGGCAGCAGTAGGGATGCTCTGGAGGGCTTTAGCACGCCAGGCTTCTAGCAGCAAGACCCATTGCAGGTTCCAGGTCACAATGTTGACAAGATCAAGTGGGAGAGAGTTCAGTAGAGCCCCGCATGTCTCTGCATTAGTCACTTTGTTGTAGAGATTGATAAGTGGAAAGAATGGCCAGTCTGAAGGCAGGATGGGCCCTCTGACCTCAGGAAGCAGCATTGACTGGATGAGGTAATTCCGTCCTTGGTAGGATGCTTCAGAACGCCTAAGGGTAGGCTGCAAGTGGACAAAATGAGAAAGGTAGCAGGAACGGATGAAAGGCAGATTCTGGTATGATTCTCTCAGCAGGGCACCACGAGTAGCCTTTGAAAAAAATGCCACTGCAGAGCCAGGCTGTGCCAGTTTAGCACTGGTACCCAAATGCAGGATATCAGAGAAGTCAGCTGCTTCTGGCCCTCCGGCTTTCCCTTCACTGTAGGATAAAGACAAGCATCAGTTTAAGAACCAAAACACAAAACACCAAGCAAACAAAACACCACAAATTCATCTCTACAATCAGGGAGAGTAGTATATGCACAGCACTCACAACACTTCCTACAGATGTGATAGTACTGAGCGCCTGTAGTTCACAGAACTACATTTGGAGTTAGCAATGCCAGCAGTCTGGTGTGGAGGCTGCAATCCCTTGTCCAGAGTGTCAGTCTACCTACCAACACAGCCGTCAGGGTGCCAAGATGAAACCTCACATATCATATCAGGTTTATGTGAATCAGTAAGAAAATTCTCAAAATAGTTGCTTTGCAGCTGGCAGTGTCAAGGGCAGGGGAACCATATAGACTGGTAGTTACAAACTGGCAGCAGGGTGCTTGTCAAACCCATGTGCCATGAACTCAGACCAGAGATGGTCTCAGGTTACTTGTCAAGTTCTCAGAGTGGTAGCTCTATAGCAGGTATTTGTAAAAAAAGAAAGAAACCAACCAACCAACCAACCAAACAAAACAAACAACAACAACAAAACCTAACAAACAAACAAAACAAAACCAAAAACAAACAAACAAACAAAAACAAACAAACAAAAACAAACAAACAAACAAACAAACAAACAAACAAAAACAACAAACAACAAACCACAACAACAAACAAAACCAAAAGCAACCCATGCAAACAAACTCCATTCACAAAATTTCCTTCTTTCTTGAAAACTATAGTATTGCCTTGCCATACCCTGGTCCAACCTCTTAAAGAGATGCACCATGGCAAACTTCAGAGAGATTGTGAGGAACAAGATAAACTGCTATTGTTTTCTTGGCCAGATGTGGGAGGATTCACGTCTGAGATGCTCATGATTTCTTCCAGTGCAAGGTGGAAGACATCACAGTTGGCAAACCAGGAAAAATTTGTGTAAAAACTTGTATAATACAGGTCTGAGGAGGATTTAATAAGCTTTTTAGGCTTACGTCAAATGTCATTTTCTAGACTCCCTATTCCCAGGATAGCAGATGATGGGCCTTAATGAGAATCAGTTCCATCAGTAATCAAAGGACTCTTGCTACAGAGGAGACTGAAGAAACTGGCCACATTTCTCCACATTGAAAAAAAGTCTGCAGCCACTCTGCTGATCTGAATAGAAGGCCCCATTGGCATATTCTCTAGTCACAAGTAGCTAAGATTTGAATACAGGCCTTATTAAAGGCCAAAAATTATGACAAAACTGTAGCACCAACATGTGCTTTTTAAATTTTCCCATGTTTTCCCATGTACCAGACTATAGAAAGAAAAAAATGCAAAGCTTACGGAAGAAACTCTGGATTAAAGGCAAGATCCAGTAGGACTTCATAAGCCAGATACTCACTCCCTGGCAACAGACGGCTTAGCAATGCCATGGCAACACAGTGATGTAGTGAGGCATGCTGGGTGTAATCTGGACAAGTGCTTGCCTGTACAGGAAACAAAACAACAAATAAAAGCACCATATCATTTGTCAATAAGGCAATCAACAAGGACAGGAGGGTCAACCGAGACATCGATCTCTCTGGAAAGTGGGAGACTGAGACAGACTGGGAGAACTGTCAGCATTTTTACCAAGATCTTTCCACTTCCCCTGATTGTCTTTGATAGTTAAGACATCTTTTTTAGCAGCACACTTGAAAACCTCATTCTCACTCCAGCACAAAGACAGGCAAAAATATAATTTTGCCATCCAAAATATTTTGGATCTAAATCCCCACATAAGTAAGTGTAAAGATATTATTTGCTAACAGAGCATAAAATACAGTGAAGAGTCACTTGACTTAAGGCAGACAAAAAAGAACACGGATGCAAAGATCAGTTGCCAGTCTGACACACTGAGTTAGAGAAGCCAGGGTGAAATCAATTCCTTATGTGAAAGAAATGAAAGGACTAACAACAATACCGTTCTCTGAGCCAATGCTAAAACAAAGTACTGCAGATGATACTCATGGCGCAGGATCCACGCAGATGACGGAGTAACAGAGGGTGGTCCAGCCTGCCAGCTTTGATGCAGATAATCCTTCAAGCCTTGGAAGCCCAGCACAGCACTGTACTATAAAGGAATCGGAAATAGAGACAAACACCACTGTTTGTGCTTAGAGGAAAGTAAAACACAGCCCTTTCCAAGGCCTACCCCCTACCTTCTCACATGAGAATTCCTGTTGGCTACTCCACAAGGGATGTTTAAAAATAGCCTGACAAGGCTTTCCTGCCTTAGGGCTCACCTGCATCCACCATGACCATCCAAACCACAGGTAACCAACAGTCACTGCCTTCATTTCTCATAGTGCTTTGTGAGGGAAAAGTTTGGCCAGATGCTTAAGATGTTTTTATCTCATCTGGCCAGTTATTTGTTAGTAATTGGTCAGCTAATTCAACACGAGGTGACAGAGGAAGGCTTTGCAAAAGCTTATGCTGGGTACTCCCATCTCTCTAGGGCTCTGCCATTTCCTCTTCTTGTCTTGTATTTTTAAAATGAGAGTCATGGAAGATTGCAAACTGAAGTGGGAAGAATCATCTTCAGTCACTGTAGCACTTATTTTCTTACTTAATTTTATCCTGTTTTTCTTCTGTTATATACAAAAGTCCTTTTCCTTCACTGACAGTTATTTATTTTGCTTAGCCAAACAACAGTTACTTAACCCTTCTCAATGTTCTTTCTAAATTTATCCTTTAAGCATCATCATCATTCATCACCTGCTTTGTAATTCCAGCTTCCTGGTGTCAACTGAAATGATAGTTCAAAAGCAGAAGATAGTTTTCATATCCTCATCCCACCTGTTCTGAAAATTGGAGTATTTATCTCTATAGTACTTTGGTATTTTTAAAATAAGGACACAATAATTCCTTTTAAATAATCTACTAACACGACTCTTAAGCCTGGGAAGATACAAACACCAACCTCCCTCATAAGTATATCATCATCCCCCTAGAACTCACAGTAAAGAAGTCTATCCTTACCTTGCTGGTCAGGCCCTTGTGAACGTGAGTGATGCTATTGATGAGAAACAGGAGGGCAGTGAGGAAGGGGAAAGGTGACTTGGAGCCAACCAGACTCAAAGGGGGTTTGCCTCCAGCACAACTCAGAGATGCAATGCTGGAGACAGACTCTGGTGCTGGGGAGAAGGACAGAGGGTTGCACAAAGCAGAACATGGCCTGTGTGAACAGGTAAAGAGAGAGTGGTTAGGTGAAAACCACTTGTACTGCTCAAGAGTTATCTTGTAGGAACGTTGCTGTCTGAACTCTGACACACATTGCAGTAAAATGGAAGCCCTGAAGACACTGCAAGAAAAAAAAAGCTGGTACTACAGTTGGTCAAATAAGCACTAAAGTCACACAAGCTGATGCCAGTGAGCTGTCATGAATAATGAAATAAGCTGTCACGTATAATCTTCATCTAAACTGTTCATGACATGCAGAAATACTGATGCAATGATGCATCTCTGACACCAAACATCTGAAAGCACTGGGCTTTTGATTAAAAATAAATACACATTTCCCCATGTACACACATAAACCAGGCTAATAAAGCTGCCCACACACTCAAGACATTTCAATTATAAACTGTCAGACAAAGCCAAAAAGCCAGTTTATAACTAAAACTGACATTGCAAAAATGCTGCCCCTTGTGTACTCATGAAATGCATATGTTTAAGTCTGTTCAGAAAACACTTATCTTTAATGTACATGAACGTGACCACGCATACCCGTTCTTGGCATGTGTGCTCACTCTCTGCTGGCAAAGATAGAACTTTTCACACCAGTGGTGTCTGTGGGGACCACACCAGACACTTTGTATCTGTACAGGCAAGACCACGTTACAAGGAAGAGTGACCATAAGCACATTGCTCAATGGTATCAGGGCAATAGAGCAAAGTTCCATATTGTTACCCTATGACAAAGAACTAGTTCTTTAAATGTATTGCTCTTCCTTCCAGTAGTGTTAACATGTAGGAGATGTGTGAACACATCTGGTGCTCCCAGAGTATCCTGAACTCATGGCCCTAATCTGACTAGAACATTTGGACAAGAGTGTCAAAATATTAAGGCAGGCATTAACTGACTCTTCATGTTCACCAGCCCGTGCTAAGAATAGCCTAGGAGAGTTCTTGCTGATGGGCTTTTACAGCCTGACCAAACCCACTGTTTTCAAACCTCAAGGACAGGCAGGAAAGGGTTACTAAGTGCACTTGTGTTGGAAGCTTCGGTGCTAAGGTTCCTCCTCTCCAGAGGATTAATCACTGGGTAGTAGGGAGGCTCCCTCTAGAGCAGAAAGAAAGAATGGATATCTGCAGTGCTTAACAGTTCCCAGAGGCAGAGACAAAGCTTATGCTGTCCAAATGTCTGAAAGAAAGGTTTGGTATCTGGCCTTTCACTTTCCTGCAGGGTCTTTCAAAGGCTTAGTGAAGCTCTGCAGGAGCTTGAAGATGAGAGTCTAGTTTATATTAGTTTATATAAGCAGAATCACATATACCATAGGAATGTTAAATGAACACACACACTCACCTCCCTGATGTAAGAGGGACTAAAACTTGTGGCTTTGGGTTTTGTTTTTAAACCAGTGAAACCAAAGAAGAATCAAAGCCAAGAGCGACTCAAATCAATCTAAAATTGGTATGAAAAACACAGCTACATGGAAGGGCAGAGATGCAGACCTTGCAGCAGCGCCAGTAAAGGAAGAACTGGAGAACCTCTATGGCCATCATGCTTTTTACTGTGAGGGGAAGAAGGACAAGGCAGGGTGGAGACAGAAACTTACTGCACTCTAATTCACACATATGGGGCACATATGTGCAAGTAGAAGAAATGGGAGGGGGGAAACTGCCACACAGTACAGTATAGAAACAAGGCTGGAACTTCTGGAAGAGAAACAATTTTTACCTGAGCAAGTCCCACATGCTGTGTACAGCTGGCTGGCTGAGAAGTGGCTGCAGCACCTCAGATGTCAAACGTTCCAGTTCCTCTAAGCAGTCAGTTGAATTGACTGATGGCTGCAGAAGACATGGAGAAAGACAGGAAAAGATGGTGAATGAAAACATTCCAATGTGGCCAAAAAGACACGTTGATTTAATTATGGTCTCTGTGTTTATTATGTTTTTGCAAGACATTGACTACATAGCTGTCCTGCTCCAGGTTAGAGCTGGCCTCACTGTTGGTACTGTGGGAGCCAAGAGCTGGCACTGGGAGGTGTTCTTGCATTCAAGTATTAAAATGCACCACAAAGATTTTTTATTTTTTTTTTAATTGGCTGGAAATAAGTCGTGGAATGCTGGGATCAAGATTCTCTAAATGAAAACTGGCCCTAAGTGACTAAGCCCACAGCCCACTTCCCCATACTATCTATGAGTTGTTCTTTCCATTTAACTTACTGCACATAAAGGTGATCAGAACTACACTGTGAAAGCAGAGTGGCACCACAAGGGTCTCAAAAAAAAAAAATTACTACAAGCGGCAACCCCCCCACCCCCCCCCAAAAAAATAAAAAAAATCAACTGTATGAAGTGCACTTGACCTACCCAGGAAAGCATGACTGTGGATGAACACTGCACAGAGGAGGATCTGTGGCTTTTAAAGAACTATCCAAATTCTTCCGACCCTAGTAAGCAATATTGCAGGTTGAAGGAACATGCTGGCAAATTTTAATGTTCTTTCCCTTCATTAGAATGCTGCTTTAGGATACAGAAATACTCATTTCCATAACATAAAATTTAATATTCTATCGGGTGAAATCCCCCTTCAGAAATCAGTGAGGTCTACATGAAGACTTTAAGCTTAGTTCTTAGTAGGCTAACATAAATATTCAATAAGGTGCCAGTATAAATTACCGTACAGCTTGATTTTTAGGTGTTTGGTGTTTTGGTTTTTTTTGTACTTATTCATTCAAACATGCTATATACAATTGTATTTATTTATTTTTAATCAGATTACGTAACCACAGATAAACGATTGAACTTCTTTTTAAGTGGAAATGAAAAATAATCTTATATCATAGTTCAAGGATATAAGAAATTATTTTGTCAGCCACTCTCCTGGGATATCTATAAAGGTTAAAAAGGAATATTAGCCCTCTAAGTTTTCCTGGCCTGCAAAGGATACTACCAACCTTTGGGGTACCGAAGACATCTGTGAAAGATACTGGTAGTTTCCACCCCAGCCACAACTAACAAACTCAAGTCGCTTTGGGTAAGTTTCTGAGGCACTGCAGAAGTGTGAATAACTACAGCCATTAAATTACCCTTACACCTTGAAAACAGCTCTCCCAGGTTGGAACTTGGGCATATCAGTTGGGCAGTACAGAGGAAAATTGAATTTGTCTTTAGAACATGAATCTTTAAAGTAGCAAAAGTATAAGACATTATTCTTCAACAGTATCACACTGATGTGTAACCTTCAGAAAACTCACTTTGAGAGTCACATACTACAACTGTAACTGGGTTACAGAATTTGACCTCGAATGTCAGTGGGGCAGCAAATAAATTTGTTTTCATTGTTTCCTATCCAAATTTCACATGGCATGACCCTCAGCGCTTCATCTTCCAACGAGGTTATTGCAGTGTAGCTGTCCTCATGTAAGCAATTGGATCACAGCAAATGCAAAATAAAAAAATTTGCAACTTGATTTAGCCCACAAGAAGAAAGGACTGTCAAAATAAATTAGGTCATATTTGCTTCAGGCTTTGGATCTCTGCAGTAAATCCCAACAGTCACAGCACTACCACGTACTTTGATTAAGACCCTGAGCCCAGCAGAAAAGGAAGCAGAAATTTGGCACTACCAATGTGAAGGATCATCAGACTTATCTGACCCTAAATGCCATGCTGCCTAGATATGAGCTGTGGTAAATAAAGTCTAGTCCTCAACTAGATGCCTCGATATCTGCCTTTTCTAGCATTACCTGTAAATTCAGGTTTTCAGAGGTAATACACAAGCTGATGCTGGCAAGATGAAAGGACAATCATTATTTTCAGGCCTCACCTGTTGTCTGCAAGCGCTGTAATAAACTCCCAAGTAGATCACATAAGTTGTGGTCAGAGGCTGGAGAGTATGCCAAGTTTCTGTTTGGGGTATATCTTGGAGGAATTTTTTCAGGCTGGTCTCAAGGAAGGGCCGTAAGCCTGACACTTGATTCCACTCTATAGGAGGAGGTGGAATCTGTTCACTCTCTTCTGAGCTATTACTGAAACACAATGGAAGAATGACATAGGATAGCAAATATCTCTCAAAAACTATTGTCATGGAGAAACATTTCCAATTCCATGTAGTCTGGAAGCAACACCTGACCAAAGTCACTAGGGAAGAAGTAGTCTTTTCATGTTCCCACAAACCAGACCAAGTCTATTAAGGCAGAAAGGACAAATGCAGAATCTACTCGTGAAAGTGAAGTTTCTTCACCTGAACTACTCTGTCCTTGAGCTATGCTCTAGTTTTACCGGACACACTACCTCAATATCCAGCTTTAGTTAAAGAGTTTCTTCCTTTTCACGAGGAGAAAAAAAAAAAAAGTACCTGTGTGTTCAGCAAATCCTACTGCTTTGGTGTCTGTAATAAACAGCCTCTTAAACCTGATCCATCTTGGTCTCTGCAAAGAGGTTCCTTCCTCCAAACCTCAAGCAAATTACTTTCTTTTCCCCAAAGGGAAGGTAGGTTAAAGGAGCTTCCTAGCTCCTTTCAGCAGGTCATTTGCCTATCACTGACTGCCCTTCTGCCCCATAACTGAATGCAGGTTTTAGGTTTTTACTCCTGCCTCTTACCAGGCTACTTACAGCTGTCAGACTAGGTATGACTTCTGACCTTGTGTCAGAGGGAACACACCCCATCCTGCACAGATTCATATGTGGAACAGTAAACAGTCCAAAAAGGGGGAGGGGGGGGGGAATCATAGCCAGGTCTCCAAACCAAGAGAGGGAAGACAAGATGCGAAGTACACAGACACACAAAGCCAGTGTCAGAGAAGGCCTACCTGCTCAGCTTGGCCTGCAGCTCCGCTGTGTAGCCTGCTGTTTGTATCACTTGTATCAGCAGAGTAACTACTGCTGCAGCTTGCTGGACAGACAACTCTATCATAGGGCTCTTCTCACAGCAAGAACTGAGCAGCTTGGGCAGGGACTGCAGTATCCTCACCAGTACAGGGTAGAGATCCCTACAGTATGAATCACAGAATAGATGAGGTTGGGTCTCTGGAGATCACGTATAGTTCACAGAACGTTAGGGATTGTAAGGGACCTCGAAGGATCATCTGGTCCAATGCCCCTGCCAGAGCAGGATCACCTACATTAGGTCACACAGGAACATGCCCTGGTGGGTTTTGAATGTCTCCAGAGAAGGAGACTCCTCAACCTCCCTGGGCAGCCTGTTCCAGTGTTCGACTCAGTTCAAGACAGGTCAGCTAGTGCAAGTTTGCACAGGAACATGTCCAGTTTGATTCTGGGCATCTTCAAGGATGGAGAGTCCACAGTCTTCCTGTGCAACTTGCTCCACTCTTTGATCGCTTTCACAGTAAAATAAGTCTTACACTTAAGTGAAATTTCCTGTATTTTCATTTGTGCTCATTGTTTCTTGTACTACCACTTCATACCAACTAGAAGAATCTGATTCTTTACACCCTCCCATCACATATTTGTAAAGACTGCTAAAAAGAGATTATGAGAACCAACACCAAAGTAACAGAAGTAAACAGACATGGAAAGGAGATGACAAAGGAAGAACACTGTCATTCTAAATTCATCTGAACAGGACCTACCTAATAGTCTGCCTCAAAGAATTCTGTTAATCTCTTGGAATAACTACTTGTATTTTATTCTTCGTTTCCCTAGTTCTCACATTCTCAGCAAAACTAACCACAGAGATAATTGTGTGAATTTAAGGGATCTTCTGCTGCGTCTCTTTCCTCAACATTATTTACAGTGCTAAAAACTATATATGGCTTTTATTCTTTATCAACTTGATTGGGCTGGAGACTACAAAATGCTGTTGCAGAGAGATATTTTCCCTTCTGAAAATTAATACTGGCCTCCCTTACTAAAAGGAGCTCCTCCTCAGAGCAACTCCATAGCAACCTCTGTACTTCTAAGTCAGCACAATTACAGGAAGTAGATTCAATGCTCAAGGTAAGTCAGACTTATCCCAGCACAGACCTTGACGGTCAAGCACAAGAACTTGTACTGAACTAAAAGTTGAGGCAGCTTGGAGTTCTTCTGCATCAGTCTGCCTCCCTTAGCACACAGGCCGGTGACTGCGGCTCACAGACTACATTTACATCATCAGATTCAATCCTAGGTGTGCTGCAGACTACGTGTCTTCATGTCACACAAGCACAGACTATTCATGCCTTTAAGAGGAAAAAAAGGGGCAGCCATAAAAAGTGAGGAAAAACATCAACATACCAGTGTTTAAACACAGGAGATAAAAGAATAACCACAAAAAGACAATACTCAAATACCTTTAAAGATTGTGAATTTTATGGCAAGAAGCCAGAGAAAGGGTGATAAGACTCCCTGAATGGAGTAGAGACTGAAGATCCCCACACTTGACCCGCTGGACTAGGGTGTCCATTCCCTCTCTTGTGCCCTCCACTCCATTTCTCCAGCTTTGGGTTGTACCTGTAGAGATCACAGGCCTGACCATAGCCAGCAGCCACAGCCCAGAGCCGGAAGGCTTCAGTGCTTAGCTTGATGGCTTCTTCCCTTGGCAGAGGAAGGTCCAGTGGGTCTTCAGCTATAAATCGACTTAACCGACTTTTCATTTCAAACTGCTTGAGCTGCAAAACAAGACCAAAAATGACAAGAATGAACAATGAAGATGACAAAGTGCTAAAAGCCGTCAATTGAGATAATGATGCACACATTACCCCAACACACCAAAAAAGCCACAGATTCCAACTCCGTTTATTCTAAACTCCTCTTGCACTGTTCAAATCTGTCTTTCTCTTCCACAGTCTTAAGGAGTATAATACAAAGGATCAATAAAAGGTCAAAGGCTATTAAGAGAGAAGTATTCCTGGAAGGGATGCTTAGGTGTTACCTAATCCATTCCTAGCACAAATCAACTATATCTAAACCATTCCTGATGGTTTGTCTAGCCCACACATGCTCTTGCTTTGGATGCTCTCTGCAGCATTTAACTGATTAAAAAAAAAAAAAAAAAAAAGTAATTATCCTTCTTTAAGTAGTCATAAATAGAACTCTATTAGTCAAGGTTACACAAAGATCTATCTTATGAAAAACACTGTATGCAAAAGTACTGAACTGATGCTTTTGGAGGTCCTACAACTTAATCTTTCCATGATTCTGTATTTATTTTATAAAAATGGTACCTCCTGACTATTACTTTTATAAGATTATAGCACTTTGATGCCTTGGAAGTGTTCTGAAGTTATTTTAGTATTGAATTAAGGATGACATGACTCATTTGCAGTTCTCTAGAAATAATTTATCCTCCCCAACAACTGGGTATTTTTGCTTAGCCATAAAAAAAAACAAAACAAGTTTCTCTTTCCCTTTCCCACACATACAAAAGCTTGTGTGTGCTCTGTCTAAACAAATGAGTTTGTGTCTTTTTCACAACACAAGAACATATTATAGTTAATTTAAAATTCCAGTGCTTGAAAGACACCTCGTAGGGAAACCAATGCACACCAGAAAGAAACGAGAGCAGCTGATGAATCTAAATATGAATTCTAACACTCCTACATAACAGAGGGCAAAGTCGAATTTACTTCCAGAGGAGAAATATGGAAGAATTTTGTTGTTAGCTAAAATGAATTCCTATGTTGATGATTTTTTTTTTATCTTACATTCCTTTGTTAAAGTGCACATAACAAGCCACATAAGAGTGCAACAGAATGAAAGCCTAAGTGGCAGGCACCTTTTAAGCAATTTTTGCATGTCTTGAAACTCCTGGAAGTACACAAAGCCTGAAACAGAGTAAGAATCTGAGATTTTTCTATTATGTTTCTAGCACCATTTACAGCCTTTAAATATCCATCCCACCATCCATTATCAGCATGTTATCCTGTGTATTTTATAGCACACACTGGTGGTGTTCTGCTGATGTGCACAATTTCCTGGATGGTAATTTATTAGATGCTGTTAAAAATACTGAAACAAAAGCCCTAAGAGATGTTCAATGCATTGTGATGGGTGCTGCTCTTGGTGGGTATTATGCATTTATAGCACCAGTGTGATGACCTATATGAGTGAACACAATCATCACTGAAGTGGAAAACCTGTCCAGAAGGAGATAACAGGAGTTGAAGACACTGATAAATAACCTCAGAGTCATGATGACAAATCAATGGTAGGAAAGTTCAACTAAGGTTGTAAAAGACAAGGACAGCAATTGAATCTCAAGCTTATACAGTCCTAAACTGCCTATCACTGGAACATGGCAGAGTACAGAGCATCACACACCGATGTGTGCTCCAAACATCTGCTACTGGTCAGAATCACTGAGCTGTGCTATGTGATTTTTGCATAACTATGATATGTAAAACAAACAAAAAATAAAAGCAGAGAAAATCTTGAACAGCTCTTCTACGGGTACACAGCAGACTATTACAACATTATCAACAGGTCCTTCAAAACACACCTATGCACTTTCTTCACAGTGATTATTTCAGCTTCTGCCCAGATAACCTCCAATTAATCTTCTAGCTATACTTAGAAAGTAACGCATAGAAACAAATGACTCGGCAATCAGAAAAGCTCTCCCAGGAATCACTCACCAGCCTGGCCGTTGCATTTCGGCCTCCAGATGCCAACACTCTGATGAACTTCATAGCAGTAGCACAAGCAACTCCATGGAGGCTGGTGAGTAAACATCCTGGTTCAGCCACTTGAGGATCCCACCGAGTGGGGAGAAATTCCCTGACAATGGTCTCAATCAACCGAGGACAGTCAAGAAGCTGCAGAGAAACAGCAGTCAGTGCAAATAACTAAAGGTCTCCAATTAGGCAGAAGACACGCAAAACACACCAGCTTGGCTGATCTCCTTACCATAACATTACCTGCTTCTTTCTTATTTTTTTCAAACCCTTCTCTACTGTCCCCGAGATCCTGTAAAATGGGAGATTTACCTGGTTGCATGCTTCAGTGGAGTGCCTTGCTATGTGGGTGAGGATGTGCATTATATCCAGGACTACTGATGGAACAGGTCGTACCACCTCCAGGATGTACCTCAGCCGGTGCTGGATCCGTGTCTTCAAAAGTCCCTGGAAAAAAATAATAATAATTAAAACACATTATGGTCTTAACAATTGCTCTCTGAACTGGGAGACAAAGGCAGATTCAACTACATCTTCTGCAGAGAGACAGTTTTAAAATTACCTGTGGGGAAACAAAGAAGTACGTTTCTGTGGATTTGTCAGAACACTTGGAAATGAGCTAGAGTTAGCTCAAGAAAGCAGGAACGAATCAACATCTGTTCTGAATCACACCACTGGTGGGGTTTGGATGTTTGTGTTTTCCAGAATAAGAAACTAAGTAACAGGTAAACTGGGAAGGGGGGGAGCTCTGTGTGAAATGGGCAGACTGGTAAGAAAGGATCTGCACAAAACCCACATCTGGGGGGG
>JANHFX010013698.1:0-19897 GCA_027560015.1 Chloroceryle amazona | reverse complement strand
GTATAGCGAAGGGAGGGTGTGGGGGTGGGTAGAAGGTTAAGGAAGGGGGGAGAGGGGGGGGGGGGTGGGGGGGGGGGGGGGGGGGGGGGGTGGGGGGGCAAAGGAAGCAATGTCCCTACTGAAACCTAATTGGGCTGAAAAAGGTACCACCTCCAGGTAATGCAGCACATTGCCCGATAGTACCCATTATGTCAGAGAAGGCTGACAGAGCAGAGAGCAGACACAAATTCCTATTTTGCAGCAGGAAGGGAGAAATGCAGAGACATTACGTGATTTTTATTTTCTGGTTCAAAGAACAGAAGACCATAATTAGTAGCGTTGCCAGGAAATAAATCTTCAGTTTAAGTGGCAGCAGTATGCATTCCTAGTTCTGGGAAAAGGCAACTCCCTAACACCTGAGATTGTAGTACCAATACATTTAAAAAACTGCAGCCAAGCACGGTTGTAATTCTAGGTCTGACCAAGTTCAGCTGCTAATTTAAATATTCCTTTTCCTACTACGTGGAGTAATTGGGTTGTAACGCCCAATAAGCAGGTGTGAAATGGAATTTCACAACAGCTGGAATCCTGAAGAATTCTATCCCAAATTTCTTCTAAGTTCAGGCCACTTGGAACAAGCTAAAACTCATTATGCCGAACCACACAACTGTTTCCAGAATCACAAATTGATCTCATGTCTTCTATCCACAACTCTTTGTTAAGCTTTTTAAACACTGTCACCTAGAATGCATCTGAAATCACGAAGCCTCTAAACAAGACCAGATGCCAATGTACAGGAATTCATTTGCCCAGTGAAGCTTTTAACCAAGTGCTGTTTGAACACAGCCTCAAGCACATGGACTGAAGTGATATGATCACAGATTTTAATGATTGCAGCAACCAAGAGAGGTGCATCAGCTCCACCACAGATGAGCTGAAGATAACAAAGACTGCTATTTTTAGCTCTCTTATCAAGAATGTAAGATTAACCTTATACATGTGAGGAATTCCTTCCAAATGCTGTAACTCTTTATCTAAGAAATGCAAATATGAAGAATGAAACTGGGGAAATGCTAAGTAGCCACCTTAATCTCAAATACAAACCCAATGTCATTGTACCAACCTAACCAGTTTTGAACTATCCAGCTGTAATGCTCATGTTTAACTTTATAAAAGGGCAGACAGATGCATTAATAATGGCTGGAACTTTTCCACTTTTAGCTCAAGTGAACTTGCAAACCATGTCCATAGGCAGTCTCTCAGCAAGTCTTACAAGTTCATAGAATTATAGAATGGTAGGCATTGGAAGGGACCTCCAGAGATCAAGTCCAACCCCACTGCCAGAGCAGGATCACCAAGGGCATACCACACAGGAACAGATCCAAGTGGGTCTTGAAAGCCTTCAGAGAAAAAGACTCCACAAGCTCTCTGGGCAGCCTGTTCCACTGCTCTGTCACTCACATAGTGAAGAAGTTTTTCCTTATGTTGAGGTGGAACTTCCTGTGTTTCACCTTGCTACCACTACCTCTTGTCCTATCACAGGGCACCACTGAAAAGAGACTGGCCCCTTCTACTTGACACTCACCCTTCAGATAGTTGTAAACATTAATAAGATCCCCTCTCACTCTTCTCTTCTCCAGACTGAACAGCCCCAGGTCTCTCAGCCTTTCCTCATCAGTGTGCTTGTTGCTAATTTCCGTAGAGGAAATTAGAGGTACTTAATGATGCTGAAATCACACAGGTCAAGTCTCAACATTTTTAGAGATCAGTAAAATTACCCTCCTGGGAATGTATGACAGAAACATAACATCAAACAGCCAGGAGAGAGTTCCAGTTCTTGTTCAGAATATTCTTAGCATACACAAGAGGGCAGATGTTTCAATATCACACACAGCCACTGTGCAGAGCCCATTTCCCCAGAAAGCGTTTAGGTCTAGCACTCTGCTTACTTTTACAACATCATATCGGGCCACATCTGGATCTGGCTTATTTTCATCCTTTATTTTTTTATCTTGAGACTTCTGTGTTCCGTTTAATTCTTCCTCTTCCTCCTCCTCTTCCTCCTCATTGTTAGGGACAAAGGGAAATGCAGCCATCCCTTGGTACCATGAGAAAGTCCAATCGAGGTATTTCTGTAAGTTAAAGCACAATTGAAATGAAATTCTCAAAGGAATCATGGAAAACAACAAATTTTCAAGAATGCTTTTGATTACGGAATGCTTTGTTGCTTCCCACCTAACCCCAGGAAAACAGGAACACAATAAAGAGTATTCTAAACATGTACAAGTAGGCTGCAGTGCTTCTTCAGAAAAGCGTTTTTAACCTATGACCCACGTGCACTTCAGAAACAATGGAAATCAATTACTATGAGGTGAATTACATTCACTGCACAGGTAACAGAAATATAGCTTAACTGGAAAATGTTTAAGATATAAATAAATAAACCACCAAGACTCCAGAAGTTAAACTGGAATTTGGCATTTATTTGCTCTAGTCCCATTTCTGGACCTGTGTGGAACATAGGTCATAAATAATATTGACTAGTCATGTAAAAACTGGTATGTTAAAATACACACTGCCTCACGTATTTGTTCATGTTTCCTGGCTTTTGTTTGAACACCTCTCAGCTTCAGCTAGTGAAAAAAAAAAAAACAACCACCACCCATTTTTGTTTGGAGCTAATTACAGTCTCAAGTTTCAGGGCAATACTGCAATAAATGAGCTTTCAATTCCTCAGAGAGGGAATTGCTCCCATAGCAGACCTACTTTCTCCAAAATGTTTTAGAATCTAAAAGACAAACTGAATGCTGGCACAACCTAATAAATAAATTTCCATTTCCTGAACAGGCAATCAGAAATAACTAACACATTAATCAAAAAAGAAGTGGTAGTCTTCAGCTAAACCCTTAGCTGTCTTGAAAATTTTCAAATGCAAGTGCCAAGGAAGCAAATGTTGTTATCAGACGTTAAAAAAAAAAATAACAAAATCAATATTAAACAAAGGTGGTGAGTGAGGGAATGACAGTCAGAAGAGGTGTGATTTTAGGGAATGAAGCTGTGAGCCCCTCTGGAATACAGTTTAGGACTATAGCTTTCCTTCCACCAAGAGAAGGAAAAACATAAGACAAGAGTATCTGGGTCTTCAAAGGAAACAAACAGAAAGGTGCTTCCTTCCCATAGCCCCTCATGAATGAACAAAACCTTCAGACACAGCATGATTTTTATGTGTGTTGATCTTGTGTGTTTACAGTGGGGATAAATCCTATTTGTCTTATCAAATCATGGAGCAAAAGATCAGACTTCCATCCCTGTCCCTTCCTTGGGGACTTTTTGAAACACAGCAGTACAAGTGTCTAGGAAGAACTCTCCAAATGAGAAAAACATACTGACACAGCACTCACAGTGCTGCTTTTGTCATCAAGGGAGTCTGCAATCCCAACTTATACCAGACATCATGCCACAAGCTTTGATCTGAGAATCAGAGCATTGTAGACAGTTATAAACCAGAGTAATATCAGAAGAAAGAAAAGCACATTAAGAGGCTGATTCATATCATTAATTACCTACCATGGGAGAGCAGGACTCATCTAGCAGAACACCATTAGGTTTATAGCTTAGAAAAGGAGCATGATGTGGAGAAAGGTACCTAGTCCTTCATTTCTTTTGCCTTCCCCCTAGTGATAGCTCTAAAGAACTGAGAGAAGTTGAAGGAGGCTTCTTAAGATCCATGCACTCCTCCCTACCACCAGGCCTGTTGCAGCTAGACACAGGAGCAGCTCTCGTGGAAGAAACTTGAAACACAGTCTAGAGCATGCTTTGCCTATGATGGACTACTTCTGTCCAACTAGGACGACATCCTAACCTTGCTGCTCCAGACTCTCTAGCATCTCTGAACACCCAAAAAAAGTTTCAACTTTCTAACAGGAGAAAAAGAATTAAGGAGAAAAACAGAGACACATAAGAAGGCAAAAATTAGGTATTTAGCAGTGTAAGAAAAACACATGAGAACAGCAGAAAATGTACAATGATAGAAAAAAAAATAGCATCATTATGATGCATAAAGAAAAGCAAAGAGAATAATTAATCTGTTCAGAAACAGAAAGACTACAAACCAGTAGAGTCAACAACACAGTCATATTAAAGAAAACTAAATTGTACACATACATTAACAGTGGCCTGATCTAGATTGTAAAGATATCAAAAGGAAAAGACATTTAATCATAGAGCAGAGGTGATTTAAACAGGAGAAAAGATCTCTGAATCCTTCAAACTGGGAGAACACACTTCTCATCTGTTCCAAAGCACAGCAATGGCCTTCTACTACCATTAAAAGCTAACCCATCCAGCAAGCTTTTGTTCAAACTACTTACAATGGTTTCTCATTCTGATTCCTGTAAACAGCTCAGCATGAAGTAAAACCCAGGCACTTAATGATTGTCTCACCTCATCATCTAGTGACACCAGCAGAGCCCGGAGAGCACCAACAGATGCTGCCATGACATTTTCCACTGAATCATCCAGTGAGAAGCGCAGCAAGAAGAGGAATCCAGCATCAAGCAGCAGACGCAGAATGCTGCCCTTCAAGGAGGAAGCAAACTCTCCAGCCCTGGCCTGAAATGTACAGCACACAGAGCCAGTGTTAAAGGTGTCTCATCTTAGCTGGGTACAGCCATGGAATGTTGAGATGTCTCTTTCCATTTCTACTGTAAAGCAACTAAACTGTGTGCAGGTTTTCTTCCTTTATTTTCTCCTTTCATTCTACAGACATGCAACTCTAGTTCCTTAATTCAGGAAACTTTTCTTTCTAAAGTCTGGACCTACCTTCTGACTTCACCCTGTTCTGCCCCATTTTTCTTCTCAAGACCATGCTGTTTCCTCTCTGCCTCCACTGCCACTGGAGGGAAAGTTAGCACTTCCCTTAAGAGTTAGGTGGAAATGTGCACAGAAGTAAATATTCATTTTGCTTTATCTATTGGCACATCGCTGTACAAGTAGGCTGATTCATTCTCACCTCCTACAGAGAAAGCACATCCTGAAGCCGTCTCAGAAGACAGGAGTGAAAGGTCCACTGCTAAGGATAGGTTTGTCACAAAAGTAACACCAAAAAAATAACTTGTGTCCAAAGCAACAACAGAACTGAAGTTGAAACACTGCAGCTGAACAACACTTGGAAGCATCTCCCTCCAGAGAAACCTGAAAATCAGTTTGTTATGTCCCAATGATTAACTCTTCTACCAGTAAAGGAGATCCTCAGTGAAAAAGAATGCCCTGCTGGAGATGTTGCCCAGCTTCACTGAACAGCAGAAAGCAAGCAACTATTAGCAGAGAATCTGGGCCCTGATATACCTTGAATTATGGGGAGGAATTCCATGGAAAATTACTTACCTTTTGAACGATATGCCCCAAAACCTGTAGAGCCAGTGTCCTTTGCTGAATAACTTGGCTGCGAGACAAGTGAAAGAGCTCTTGGAGAGAATAACCAGCTCTCTAAATTGGGGGAGGGAGGGATGGGACACAAACACAAAAACAAATAACACAACCAAAACAACAATAAAAATTCCACCCCCCAAAAAATGCTCAGCTATAGGTAAAAACAGGGACCTTAAAATAAGATTAACTGTAAAATACTCTGTAATGGGAGATAAACTGCAATGCAACATTGTTTGCTGCTTTGTGGCAATTGCAGAAGAGATTTTAATCATTGATGCAACATGAGAAAACCAAACATCTTAAAAAAAAAAAAATGTGTATGGACACCTTTTTCCAGCAGCACAGATCCTTAATGGCATTAAAAAGTACTAACATTAATGTTCTGAAAGTAAAGCAGATGCATGCAGATGCAACTTCCTTATAGCTTGTTTCAAAAGAAAGTCACCCATCCTCATTTTCTTAAGGTCTTTGGCACTAAAAAGCCTCAACACAAAAGGAAAGTGACAAATCAAACACAGAAAATGGAAAC
The DNA here is from genome assembly GCA_027560015.1 of Chloroceryle amazona. Taxonomy (NCBI): domain Eukaryota; kingdom Metazoa; phylum Chordata; class Aves; order Coraciiformes; family Cerylidae; genus Chloroceryle; species Chloroceryle amazona. The sequence goes on along the minus strand of JANHFX010013698.1, from coordinate 13,959 downwards.
AGTTTTGTCCTTTCTACCACATTACACCTACCTCTGCCTCTTCTCCATGGTGATGCAGGCCTAGATGTGTCGGTAAATCAGCATCTGCAGGAATCAATTCTCCTTTTAAATTGAATCGAGCTTGCATTCCCTACAACAAAAGGGTAGAAGGAGAAAAATATTATTTCTGTTGCCTTCCACTCCATTCATCACTTAAAATAACATTTCTTACATAACTACTGGAAGGTGACAATTCCAAAACTCCTCAAGTCAGGCTTTACTCCCCTCTTTCCTTTTTTCTTAGCTTTCAGACCTGTTTCATCCCAGATACAGATGACAGACTCTCACTTCCCAGCTCTCTGGGTACTACAGACTGAATTAAACACCTACCATTACAAACCATGAAAGAAACTGGGGAATCTCAGTCTGATGAGATCTTACAGACTGAGTAACCAGAGGACTAGTTTTTTAAAGCCTTCAGAGTTGTTACTGCTGAGAAGCATGATCTGGACACAAATATGAAAAGTATCAGCTTCTGCTTTCAAACCTTTTTGGTTTTCTTCTGCTGGGATGAGGGCAAATCTTTCATCCATTCCAGTTTCTCAAACTCCACATTGTCCATGTGAATCCATTCCTTCCTGGGCTTCACAGGCAGATCATCATCTTCGTAGAGGGGGGAAAAAAAAAAAAAAAAAAAAAAAGGCAGTCTTACCTTCCAAGGCAGAAATGAAGAAAATACTATTCCCTCTTTGCCATCCTACTTGGCTTAAAGACTGCATCAAATATAGGATTCATGCAAAAATAAGACCACAATTTTCAAATTGACTGTTGCTAATGCATAAACATCAAAGGATTGCAGCTGTTTTCGTCTTTCGTGAGAGCTAGAAAAGGGAATAAACAGCACTGTAATGAAATTCACAGACAAAGATAATTTGGGAGAAGTTGAACAGAAGTCAGGACACAAATAAAGTGATCAGAACCAGAACAGAAAAATACCAGCCTTACTTTTGAGAAGACAAGCTAATATCATCCAAGGAGAAGGGTACAGGAGAGATGTGAAATGATTCGAAAGTATTAATGCAGAGAGGTTCAAGTAAGTTACGGGAAGACAGTATGATTTCAGCCTAGATACCTGCAGAGAGCACAAACACTACTGTTCATGGTTTTGTCTGATTTGCAATGCTGCTCTTCATTCCATGTCTCCCTCAAAAGGCTTGACGAGATCAGCTTGGGAAGCAAAGATCAAAAGATGAAAATTTATACAGCTTGCCTGAGAAACAGCTCAGTGAGGAAACTGGACAGTTGAACAGGAATTTCAAAGGTACAAGTACTAAAGGAAGAAATTACCAATTTAACTTTATAAAGAGCTTCAACTAGAAGAATTTGAGATACCAGACATTTATGCCTGACATCACAAAAGTTGCCCTAGGAAAGACAGATTAGCATGTGGAGTTATCTCACAAGTGAAAGGATGGGAGAGATGTAACTGGAAATGATCTGAACACTAGGAAAGGTAATGCTTTGTCACTAGGATACTATCCCATACTGGCATGAGAAGAGATGAGCTAAGAAATCTTTGCTGTCTCAAGAGAAATCACACGTAAGGACAAACAGGCAGTCTAAGGGCATGAAAAGCAGCAGCATCACTCCTGCTGGAGCAGCCCAAAACTCATTTGCATTGCTGCTATTAATCCCAGCACTTTGGTCTTCTCTTGCAAGGAACAGTAAGTCCCACTGAGATGCTCTTCTTTCATCAGATCTTTTCCTGCTGATAACTGGCCTGAAACCTAACCTTTTACTTTCCTCCAATTAGCAGATAAACTTTAGGAAGGGCACTCATCCTTTCCAGGATAAAACTTCACCCTTATGATCAATGTGGCATTGAGTCAGGCAAGGAACCAAGCACAGTTATCTTCCTCAGACAGAAAGCTGTTCCGTAGAATTTCAGCCAAAGCCTCAGCATACATTTTAATTAAAGAGAAGGAAAAATTATTTGAAATGTAGGAAAGTGGAATATTTGTGGATGGTAGGTACAAAACTAGAATCAGCATAAAAAAATCAATCTATCAACATCTCTAATTCAACAAATTATTTTTTCCAATAATCACTAAATAGATAGGGTTGGGTTAATTGTTCTGTGACTAGGATTATGCATATTACCACCAACCCATAGTATTATGATTTTTGTCAACAAAAAAACCCCACAGATATATACTCCGAGACATCAGGAGATTGTTCAGTTACTTTACAGAAAGACAAGCTGACAGCGTCAACGCAACATCTGCACTGAACTTTTTCAGACTTGGGTTATATTAAAGGCTACCACCCAATCTCTTCCCTTTCTGCATTGCTTCGCCTTTTGTCTTAGTGCCAGAATTTACTTTTCCATTTGATAAGATTACAAGTTGCTGGATAAAGTCTTCATCTTGTTTATTAGAAACAGGAGCATTTTTTCTCATTAGAGATGCAGGTTTGATTTTTGAGCAATCCCACTGCTTTGTGTCATCATCCTCTCCCTGGGGAAATTCAGGACAATCATTTCTGCTGGGTTATTCATGATGAGCTTACTTCTGAGCACGAACAGATGCAAAATCCCAGCACTGAATACTAATGTCAAATTAATATTTTACATGTCCTGTTGGCCAAGATGGGTTGCAGGCATAATCTCAGGTACTGGAAAGGCTTCCCTTGAATTTATAACTGTGTTCCAGCTAATATTTTTTTTTGTTATTTCAAGTATCCTGGGACAACTCCTCTTTCCTGGTACAGTCTTCCACAGGAAGCAAAATATGTTGTCAGCACATGACATTCTGAACGCTGAGCTATTCCCAAGAATGCTACTACAATCTTGTTCAGCCTTTATGGGCTGAATAACCTGCTTCTATTACTCTCAAGGGAGTGAAAGAACATCACTTAACCTGGTGTTATGTGCGCACTTGATTGTTCTGGTACTAAAAAGAACTAAAAATAGTCTTTTTGATTAAGATGAGTTAGTGGAAAAGTAAAACTTGGGCAGAAACAACAAAAGGACTGTTCAGTGAAGCATTTTCCTCAGTAACAAGCTAATCAGCTTTCCTTCTCCGGCACGTGTACACACACAACACTCACACACTCATCCCTCATCAAGGAAATGGTAAACAGTTGTTATCTCTTGCAAACACCATGCTGAAATCCAGGAGTAATTCAGAGACCTCTTTAATCAGCCTGCACATTGCACTGGGACACAAAAAAATGCATCAGAAGAAAGGATCAGGAGATAAAGACAGCAAAAAATTGGTATGAAACTGGGGGAAAAGCACGATAATGAGGAAGAGAAGCATGATACAAACAGAAGCGTGGAAAGACGAGAAATGGGAGCATAAAATCACAACAGAGAAAAAGAAATGGCTAAAGATAAAAAACTGCAGTGAGGAAAATAACAATAGGAGCAGAAGCTTAAGGGGAAAACATTTATTTTCTCTATCATGAGAATATATGGGTTGCTCTAGCTGCTGGGATAAAGCAGCTTTCTCCTCATACAGACATATATTAAGCATTAAAGTGTTCTGTCATAAGAGGCAACAGCTCTGTACAGTTCTTCCAAAAAAAGCAGAACTCTCTACACCTTAATACTTCCCTCCATTCACAGCACAAAGAAAAGAACTCACCATGTGGGCTCTGAGATACAAGACACAAAGTGAAGCCATCAGGAGCAGTGTCACGATATGATAGACAGGCACTATTTGAGCAATTTCCCTGAAGGGAGATTTGCCTGTCATCACCATACTACCCTGTGAGCAAATCACTCTTACCTACTCAACACCTTGTCCCCAACTGGTCCCCCAGTTAAAACATTTTAGCAGCAGCTGAATCTCACCCTTGCACTCTTTAGTTTCCCCATTCACATGGCTGAACAGAGAGCAATGATGCCTAGCTTAAAACACATTTCCACTTCAGAAACCTCAGAACATATTTCAAAAATGAAGCAAGACGTCCCACTGAATAGCTCACCTCCATTGCATGGTGCATCACCCTTCTAACCTATGGAGCCCAGCTAGAAATAACACTGATGTTCTTTCCTGAACCCAAAAATACATCTATTTTTTAAATATAATGATAAAATTCTAAGTTGGTTAACTAACAAAACACCTGGATCGATGCAAACACCATACAAACCTTACATTTATATTCAGAACATTAACAACACGTGTCTTTTTTTTTCCTTACCTGTCATTTTTACATTCTTATTTTCTTCCTTCATTACAGATTCTTCCAGAGACGACTCCTGCATGGAAAGGGATGATCCTACACCATGCTGAGCCACAGGCTGAGATCCCACAAACTTCTCTGGTCTGTCGTGTTCCATTTTTAATTCCTTACTTTGACCTTTGTTGCCACCATGTCGTGACTTTAAGAAAGCAACTAAACTGGAATCTGCAAGTATTGACAAAGAGACAGACAGAGAAGCGACTGTAAGTCTCAAAATATGTGATAACGCCTAAAGCTCGTGCGATTTCTGTTTTAGTCTTTTCATTCCCATTCCATATGCCCACTTCTTCTGTACCAGCTGTCACTTCTTTTCAAACTGAGGCACTTAGCTGCTTTCTGACATCCTAAGCACACACGCTGGGTGCAACTGACTGGTGGGGTGGTACCAGAGGAAGAGCTGATTAACATCTTTCAAGGTAAAGCAACCACAAAAATTCTCCCAGCTTACAAATAAAGAGACAATTGTTTCTTTCCCCCTCACTGCCACTGAAAAAATACATCCAAACAAGACTATTCCTTGTGGAGAGAATTCTAGTCTGTAATTTATGGGAGGAAGCCGGGTTTGGCAGTTTGCCTGACCTGCCTGTGGACTGCTTGGTGGCATCAATCTGAATGCTACGAGAATACACGGAACAGACACCACAGAAAGAATTATCTGCTCTTTATTGAATTGCACTAGAGCTGCAGTGCATGGTCTAGATGATAGGCTAGGAGAAGGAGATCTCGTTTGCTCTGAACTGACTCCCCGTCCTGGAAGTCAATTATAGTCTGACAGCATCCAGAAAACAGACGTGGCCATTTTCTTCATGCTTTAAAGAGGAACATTAGGGAGGTTGAGGTATTTTGAAGGACAGATAATATTCCTATGGCTCTAAAATAGGAAAATGTCCTAAGATTATTATTTTACTTTCAGATCTGCTATAGATATCCCACATTTTTGACAGTATTCACTTTCTCTCTAAATACTCTTCATCTAGAAAATGGTGTTGCGATGCTTATGCCAGAGTGAACAGGAGCGGCCTGTGCATTGTGCCTCTAAAAGATACAGATACTCCAATAAGCAGGGTCAGAAATGTATAAAGTAACACAATGTAACATCTACGGTTGTTATATATTCTCTGGAGGACAAAGGACAAGCAATTCAGAAATGCTCTGTACTGGAGAGAAGTCATCCGAAAAAGGAAACTACTCCAATGTCTCCGAAACAGCTGAAAGAGGAAGCAGGGATCTAGACCACACTTGCGATTGCTGCACACTCTCCCCATGATACAGTTTTAACCTCTCTTGGCAAAGGAGAGGCATTCAGCCCACTCTTTGTTAAAGCATGTGTATTTTTTGCTGAATGCAAACACTGCTCTCTCTTTCTCCCACTTCACTGCACGCAGCAAGGAAGAGACCGTATTCATTATTTCATCATTTCACACAAACAAGTCACTGATTGTGTCAATCTGTGCACTGTACATCAGAGAGTAAGCCTACTTCTGCCCAAGCCTCCACATGTGAAAACAGAACAGTATCAACAATAAGACCCTGAAAACACTGTCCATCATGGAATTGCCTACCCATCCTCATACTCCACACCACAGAGTCTCATCTGCTTCATAACCAGGAGGTTAATTCAGAGACTGGCCAGCATTAAACAACCACAAACTATTCACACTCCTAAATATGGAGAAAAAGTCTCTTTAATTGCCATCTCTGTGCCTGTCCAGATCCCAAGATCACCTGTAAACCAGCAATTTAGCTCCATGCTTCAAAAAATACATTGTTTTAGAAAATATTTTATTGCTTAAAAATACATCCTGCCTTTTTTTAACTCCTTAAGTAATCAGTTCGCTAATATACCAAAAGACAGAGTGGTGGAGACAAATAGCGAAGATCACAAGTCAGTGCCAAGAAGAAAGCACATAAAGAATTTTTCGTACATTGTTTAAGCAGTGAAGTGGGGAAAAAAAAAAAGATTTTTTTGTTCACTTCAGATAAAGAGCTCAGCTCTCTAAATGAAGGCTGCACCTCAACATTCTGCCTACAATTACCTTGCAGAGTTCCTTTGCTACCTTTCCAGTTATACCCATGCTGCTTGCAGTGAAGTCAAGATCATTAATACAGTCTTTAAGCTGTACCCATGAGAGACTCTAAAATGCCACTGACACCTAAATTTGATGCTAGACAATCTGAAATTATGACCTTTGAAATAAAATCTCTTATCTGCCACCTACATCTGTAGGTCTGCTCTTCTCCAGCATACAAAAATCACTGAGGCCAATGCCAACAAGTTTTGCAGTGCCCTACATGACACAAAGTCTTACCAAACGTACTACACTCAGTATTCTCCCCAATCTTGTCACCAGCTGTCAGTGACAAGCATTCCCAGAGCACCACTGGGGACAGGGCTCCAAACCAGAGCCCAGACCCCTGCCCAAACACCTGCACCCAACAGCCAGATAATTGAAACACTTTTTGAAGAAGTTCAAGAAAAGCTGCAAGTACAGATTTGAATTGAAATCTCCCACACACCCACGCATTTCCCCTCCCTGGGTACTGACAGCTTTGGCACAAGTCTCAGGTATTTCGGAGGGGAAGACCAAGGGATGTCTCACCTCAGTTACAGATATCCTAAGAACAACTTTGCTTTCTTATCTTCTTCAGGGAATTACATTTTAGTACCTCAATAAGTGTATATGTAACCAGGTATCTGGTGTGCAAAGCAGAGTGAATGGTCCATCTTATCCCACAGCAAAGGGGAGAGGAGTCAGACTTAAGCTAAAACCCCTTTCACTGAGGAATAAATGCTCTTTAATTGCTTCACACGTAATTCTTACTCATTAGCTACTGCCATGATGCAGAAGCTAGATTATTGACATATGCAATGATCAGGAATCATTGCTCCCATATTTGAGCTGTGAATTTGATTAGACTTCAGGACACCTACACTTCCATATCTCTAGAATTCACCCTGGGAAGCACATACCCAGCTGAGACAGAAGCCTTTCCTGCTCCTGTAGGATCTCTTCCTCAGACATGGACTGCAGCTTCTCCAAGTTCTCTTTGTGAATAGCTTGAGCTTCCTGCTCACTGTTTTGGTTTCCGAGACCCTCTCCCGTTATGAGACAAGGCTGCCGAGAGGTCAAAAAGTCACCAGCTTTATCTGTAAGATCCAGCAGAGAAAGTAGTTAGTGATTTAAGTGTCTACTGCATTATCAATGTATCTCAATTTTGTCATTGCCAGGGTAGCTTTTATTTTTTTTTTATATCTTGGTAACCAAGTTAAGACAGGAATGAAGCTTAGCTTAGCCTCAAACAAAACTAAAATACTTGGGTTTTCATCCCACATCGCAATAAAACATCATTTCCATCTTGTTTCTTTAGGAGTTTGAGGAGGGTTGTGGGGAAAAGAATTTTGCTTCTTTAATGCAAAGAAAAGGTTAACTGGAGCATAGTTCACAATTGATGAGTCAGAGCATTCTTCAAAGTTAGTGAATACAAGATTCTCTCTCTGCCCAAGTACAGCTAAAATCACATTTGCATGTCAGCTGAACCATGACCCAGTAAATATCTGTTGAGCGAGACAGAGAACTAAAACTATTAAGTAAACCAGTTCCTGGAGTGATACAGAATCAATTCTCAACACAGGCACATTTGCTTCTAGTAAAGTCCTGCATTCATATTTAAAGGTTAAACATATTAGAAGATCCAACAGGGGGGTATTGTACCTACCCTGAATAAAATAAAGCCTTATCAGCTGATCTAAATCCTTTTTAAAGGCTCATTTAATTTAACTCTAGCAACAGGGTAATGTGCTCCTTTAGTCAGAGCAAGACCGTCCAGCTGTCCCACAGCCCACTATACAAGCACCTTACTTAGTGGTTTTATTCCTTATGCTTTGTTCATATGTTCCATATAGAGACCCTAAACCAGACAAAACAGAAAGCATCAAACCCCTGTTCAAACAGTAGTAATGACACTCATCATCACATCAGTAAGGTCTGATGTCATTTCCACAGCACTTGTCTTGTACATTAAGCAGCAAGAGAAGACAGAGTTACCTGGTGAAAGATTAAGAGAGCTTTCCACCATCAGCAACTAAGCTGAGGGTAACCAAACACTAACACATTGTTACTACAAGAAATAGAGCTCCCTCTCTTCTCTTGGTTCTAGTGATCTTTCTGCAACGACCTTGCCAAGGTGACCAAACCATCTTTTGATCTCTTACCAATTCTCTGACAGGGTCAGAGCAAACAGAAACCTTAGCCAAACAGCAATAACCCCCAAATGACATCTGGCCTCTATTTCAATATGCAAAAGAAGGTGTCAGGGAAAAACCCCAACACATGATGGTCCTAAACAAATAGGACTAACAAAGTCACCAAAAAAAAAAAATAATAATAAAAAAAAAAATTTAAAAAGTTCTTGGAGATGCTGGTACCAGTTGAATTGGTCTCATCTTTGTCACGTTGCTGTCAGACAAGTAACTGCTGGAAGTGGCACTGACTCATCAGCACTGCCTCACAAGGTTCCTTATGCAGCAAAATCACAGTCTCAGCAGCAGATCTGGTGACAGAAGACTGAGCTTTCAGCTTCTATTTAGGAGTGAGAACTTGCATCACAGTGGTCTCAAACACCTTCATCAGATACAAGAACCACTGTCTCCCTAAAATTGTGCAAATCAATGATGAAATAAAAACCTCAAATATAAACAGAGAGGAAAAGGAGGACAAGAACCTTGAAAAATAAATCTATTTTGTCCTGCATTTAGCAGAAAGAAACCAGTGAGGAAACTAACCCTGCTTTTAGAATGCTAATCTGTGTCTCACACCATTTCAAACCCTTGTTACACCACAGGCATTCCAAGTGACCTTGAAATTCCTAAACTGAGGACAACAGTGCTACCCTAATTTGAAAACAAGGTCAACTAATGCCACAGAAATAGGGTAGGCTGGGTAGGCAGAACCTTCTCCACTTACCACCCCTGACGCTGGGAAGTTGTGTCTTTCCCGCTGATCCTTCGGGATCCAAGGCATCTGAAGCAGCTGATCTTATTTCCAGGCACTCGGCAGCAGAGGGAGCTGCTGCTGCCTTTTCAGAGGCTCTTCTCGCTGCCATCTTTTGTGCAAAGATGCTTTTTCTTTCAGATCCCACCTTCACCTGCAAATGGATAAGCCATGTGTCACCACTCTCTGGACTCCCCCACACACCTGCCACTAACAAATGCATAGATCTGATCCTAATGACACCCTCAGATCAGACTTTGGGACATGATACAGAGAAGCTGATGTCAGCCACCTGCCCTTTTCTATATGTGTGCTATTCTTTTTTTAACACACAGTTTAATGCTAGCACAGAGACAAAAACATGAATATTTCTGCTACCTAGAGAAGAAAGATGATTAATTATAAGTGAATTCAAGGCAGGCAAGTACACCAAAAATATCACCAGACACTGCAGCACCAGCTTTCCTGCTGTTTGGAAACTCTGCATAGCCGAATACTTTGCATTTCTGAGGATAAATGGGTCTGTACCGCACAGTGCTCACCACATGCTTGGAATAGGCTTCTGATAAGTTGATTAGAAAGCAGCAGGGCAAAGAGATTTACACAGTAAGAAGTGGGCAAGTAGTGATAAAATAATCCTCACCAAATTACTGTGCTGCGTACCTAGGAGATGGAAGGCCATGGCTCCGAACAGCCTTGCACGGGATGCACAGGAAATCCAAAGAAGACCAAGCAAAACAAAACAAAACACCAAAAAAACCCAAATCTAACCCACAAAAAAAAAAAGTCTCCACTACCAAAACACACACACACAAATATAAAAATGCATCAACAAAGAAAACTCTTGCATGTCCCCGGTCCAGAGAAGAAGCTTAAAAGGCAGTCTGAACATTTGGTAGCTGCTTTGTGCACTCCTTCATCGGCGAAGCAGAACTGGTAGTTTAAAAACTATATTACTCTTCCCTTTCAAAGCAGCTGTCTTTCAGAATAAGCTACCTCTTCAAAGCAATCACAGCTATCAATCACACAAGCAACTCCCAGCATCTGATTCCCACTCAGCTAGCACCTCTTGCTACTACAGCAACGACTGCTGATAGCAGCCATGCCTTCCAGTTTTAAAGTCCCAGAAAAAAAACAACAAAACAACCAACCCAAAAAAACCCACAACAACCAACCAAAAAAAACCCCAAACAATTTATGTCAAAATCCAAACAGCTGCAAAAGATAATCAATGCAACCATACTCAGATGTCATGCCAGTAGACATCAGGTGCAACTTCAGGAAGTAGAGGCTCAATCAAACCTGGTGGACAAATTAACAGAGATTGTTCCTCAGAAAAAAGCTGCAGAACAGAATCAATTCTATTAGAGCAGCGCAGTTTTGATCCACCTCCCTAAAGCTGGGTGACAGTGATCACCTTTTTCCTAAACCAAGAGGATTCCGATGTTATCTGACTGCAGGGAATGGAGTGCCTACTTCATGGAGGCTTGTAGAACTCTCTTCTACACTGAGACAGCAATGCCAGAGATATGTTGAGCTAGCCCAATCTCCAGCATACCAAGTCACTTATTTTGAGCCCGACTAGCTACCAAGTATTAGGCTTTGTTGTAAGGAAGTTTTAGGTGTTAATGAAGGTAGCATAGAACAGTTGCTCCCAATCTTACCTCACTTTGTATCTCAGAGCGGTGAAATGTCCTTGGAAATGGGTCTCCTGTGGGCACTGGCATGGTCACTGCTACTCCACTTGTGTCTCTCTCCTAACCAGGGGAAGAAAAAAACAAACAAAACACCACAAACAAACAAACACAAAAAAAAGACACACAAACAAAAAAAAATAATCAAACCCTGTAGAAGCCATCACAACAGGCAGACATGTTGATATCATTTAACTAGCACTGGACTCAAAAAAGTCTCTCAGCTCTGCAGCTCACGAGCTCTCTACATCACTGTCAGGCTCTGAATACCTTGTGCTTATTTAGAACCAAAGTGAGGCTATTTTCCAAAAGGCTGGGCTGCCAAACTCCACAGTCTCCAAACTCTGCACTACTCAAAAAAAAAACCAAAACAGATAAAGGAAAACATGGGCTAGTGCAAAGCAATTAAAACATCTCCCTCAGACTCTGGAAACTCCCCCAGATCCACACTAGAGCACATGCCACAGGCAGTCTGGACAGGAGAGTAGATTCAAACCCATATTTAACTGACAGCAAAAATATAACTGAGGAGCTTTTTCTTTCAAAGTGCTCCAGGACACTGGTCTACAGCGCTACAACTGCTTCATTACACTGTAGAAATAAAAAGCAGCAACCGAACTCTTCATCCCTGTCCACTGCTTAGTTCACAGCATTCAAAACCAAAAACACTCACCAAAAAAACAAACAAACAAAAAACACAAACAAACAAAAAACCCACAAACACAAAGAAACACCCACAACTCTAGACCATCACATAAAAAACAGACATACAATAATTTTGCTGAAGACTGCTGTAATGTGTCGATCGTGGCTCTCCAGTCTTTCCTCTGGATCATCATCCTCAAAGTGGACACAGGCACTTTTGACCTTGGACTTTTTTGGAGGAGCTGGAGTTAGGGCTGGGAGAACATCAGGAAAATCTATGAAGGGGAAATAATAGTAAAAAAAATAAAAAATAAAATAGTCAAGTTAATCATATATAACTACTGTGCAGTAGGTACCAGACCAAGAGTCTCTAATAGCACCTGCTATTGCTCTGATGAGAAAAAGATGAGGAAGCATTAAGCCTATTAAGAGTCCTCTGTCTCTGACTTGTGTTGGGTATTGGTGAGTAACACACTCAAGAATTTTATTATTTATGTATTGGCACCAAGGTCTTTTCAAAGAGCTGCACAAGCAGGAAAGGGTACTGAGGCCTGACTGCGAGTATTAAGGGAAGCAGCAAGGCTATACAGAAACAAACAGCATCCTTGCAGGTTGTGTTTCCACTGCCAGCTCAAACAGCGAGTGATTTGTACGATCATGAGCAAGTCAAGGCCTCCTTTTCACTGTCTGTAAACTGGGATCATATTTCCTTACCTGGAATTGACTGTGAGATTTAAGCTGTTACTTTTAAGAAAGCACTAGAGCTTCCAAGACTATTAAGCACCTGACAGAAACATTACAGTTAATACTACTGATGGAGGAAAAGAAAACTGCAGGAAGAAGACCTATCAAGCTGGCTGAAACTGAAGCTGTTAGCAGAGCTAAATCTCAGAGACACTGAGAACAAGGTGTGGACAGACTGCAAAACAAGCAGAGAGTGTCCATTGGGTACAAATCACATAAAACATCTTTTGCGTCAAGGCTAGTAAGGTACCACAGAGAGCTGATAACTACAGACGAAAGCAGCGTGGTGGAAAGGTGGCTCTACTGGATACTAGTAACACTGGACAAGTGCATTTTCCAACAAGGCTAAGAACAAACAATACTGCAGGACGGACACAAGTGCAAGGCAAAAGCAACACGGGGCTGAAAGGGAGGTGAAAAGGCAAGCACTGAGGAACTCTCAAATGGACATAGAATCCTAGCAATTCAAAGAAGCCTTTAAGGGAAATTACCATCCAACATGACTACATCCTTGCTTTCTTGTAGTAGGGATGTCTCAGTGTCCGTGCTCCCCTCCTCCCCCTTCCTCTTGTCTGCTTTCTTCACAATCTTCACTGCAGGTGAAGCTCTGGCTGCCAGGAACTGGTTCTGAAAGTGCAGCAGGTCTGCCTCAGACTCCCCAGGCTTTGGTCTTGACAACATCCTGCCTTCTTCCTCTTGCATCCCAGCCCTGCATGCTGTTTACATGAAATCTACCGAAGACATGGAAAACTGGTTACAGAACTGGAATTCCTGGGAATAGGATGGAGACAGCAAGGGAAAACTACTAATTTTTGTCCCACTCTGCTGCTCCTGTACATACTGCAGCAACCTTATTTCAGGATCACCCCAGGACAAAACTAGCTGTACCAGAGTCCCAGACAAACTGTTTATCTTGTTCTTCATTGACAAACAGCATGCTACTAAACAAGCCAACACCTGGTCCACCAGACAGCTGGGAGCAGAATGGCAACAATCCAGCAAAAAGCCAGCCAACAAGTGCATCGCTGCCAGAATGCCAACAACATGGCCTTGGATTTGCAAAGTTGCAAAAGCACCTTGTCTAAGACAACAGATTTGACTTACTCCATTATCAACACCAGCAACAAAGAACATCAGAGGGACAGCCATGCAAACCTCCCCCCTCCAGCATACAGTCTTCCCAGGACCCTAGCATTAGCACCCCTGTCAGGATGCAAGGCCCTGTCCACATAGTCTGGGCAATGCACTCACTCTCACCAACTCCATTTAGTTGCCTTATCGCTCAAAACTCCCAAGCAAAAAGAATTTTTCTTCCTTATCTAGTTGTGCTTCAGTTGTCTCTCACTCTTTCATTGTCCTCTTATTGGCACAAGTCATGTTTTTCCACACATTTTCACTCACTGCCCAGGCCAGTTTCGGGCCGAATGCCAAGGGTAGTATTTACAAAGACTTCATACCTCTGTGCATACAAGAACTTACTAGGAAGGCAACCATTCCACCTCCTATCTACCACGCATGACTGGAACATCTCTCTTATGAGGAAAGGATGAAAGATCTGGGGCTGCTCAGTCTGGAGAAGAGTGAGAGGGGATCTTATTAATGTTTACAAATATCTGAAGGGTGGGTGTCAAGTAGAAGGGGCCAGTCTCTTTTCAGTG
>JANHFX010013697.1:20372-31119 GCA_027560015.1 Chloroceryle amazona | reverse complement strand
AAAAAAAACCTTGATTCAAGAACATTCTATTATTAAATAATTAAATAAATAAGTAGATTGTTTGCCATTTTCTAGTAGAGATCTGACTTGGATCCATCTGAGGGTTTCCCATTAGTTCTTTTCCACTGAGTAGATACCAGTTACTAAACCCAAAACCATTTAAGGGAGAGGGACATTTTCTTTTAGCTTTCTCAATCACATTTACCAGAACATAGTGTGAAATTATAAAAATATTGTATTTCAATATTTTCTAAGCAAAAATATCTGGTTTTGCTTTGAGAACACAATGAATTTGTAAAGGCCACAATTACAAAGAACTATTGAAAATCATCTATTTAACCATTTATTAACCATTAACCATTCATTTAACCATCTATTTAATCAACTATTTGAAAACATTTCAACAGACCCTCGTGAAGAGGTCTCTCTCAAGCTTCAGCCTGCAGGAAAGCTGATGATTTGGGGTGTTATCGTGATTCAGGGAGGGTCATTTGGTGTTTTGAAGCTGCAGAGAGTCTCCTGGGACAATACATCCCAGACAGCTCCGGCAGTTACTGGTAAGGAGCTCCAGATCTTGCAAAAATCGTTACAGATTTCATGTTTCCCCCTTTCACTTCACAACTAAAATCAACCACAGCACGGATGGGAACAGTAGCTGCTTGTTTCATAACCACAGCTACTCCCTGAGTCTGAATGAACATTATTTACGTGGTACTTAAGCTACCAAAGAAATGAGCTGAGATGGTGCATCAGACTTGTTTCTCACATTGTGTTTGGCCAAATACTCCCCCCAAAATTATCTTTGGACACTGTGAAGAGACGTGCTGGTGCATGGGCTGGGGTGCTTGTGCACCGCTGGTGTGCACTGGTACAGACAACCCCAGTCAGCAGGGATCTGGGTGATCACACCTTGCACATTAAAGGATGAGAAGGGGCTGTTACTGGTGGCATCTGTCATTTGTTTATTCGATGCATTCGATGTGAAACTGGGCACCCTGGACAAGCTTCAAAGCTCCTTCTGGATGCAAAATTGTAGGTCATCTTCAACGTGTTTTGCTGATCCACGAGAAATATTGCATTTTTATTAAATCAAGCCTTCAAGGAACATCCTCCCTGAATTGACAGTGACTAGTTAGTCTGGCTTGCAGGAAATAATTGTGGTGCAACAGGCATCTGACAGTGATTTCTCAATGCCTGGGCTGCAGTTTTGTTTTCCTTGGCAGGTTGCAGAGCAGCAGCAGGATATTGGTGTGTGCTTCAGGGAGGCAATTTCTGATTTCACTCCTAGCCTTCCTAGGAAAACATTTCTTGATAGCAGAACTACAAGGTGTGGAAAGAAGTAGACCTTGTCTTTAAGAAGGAGAAAGTCTGCCTGCTCTGCACAGCATGGAGAGTTGACTAGCCAGTAATATTGGGAAATTTGGTATGTTTATGAAATATGAGGAAGAAATGACTGAGAAATTAATGCATTCAGTAGGTGAACATCAAGTTCATCTCAGTGGAAGGCAGGGATTCTCCAAGCTTTCTCTCATGGTCCTGTGACTCCAGACCACATTAAAAGCAAAAGAACTAACAAGGAACAGGCTGATGCTTTAATGGAAAAGGGGTGGGCTGAGGCCAATAATAAAGGTGATGTTAGTTCTGTGTCTTGATTCCTGCTCAGGAACATCCGCAGTTTTCCATAATAATTTCTAAGGTGGCAGTGTAAGCAAAAGTAGCGTTAATCAGGCCTTTTCTACTACTGGACTAAACCAGTGTTGATGGTTCTCTGCCTCTACCGTTGTGAACAGTATCACTTTGCCACACGCTGCTGGTAAGTTTGGTCACACCAGTGTTGGATCAAGGCCTTGGGCCTGGGAGCTGCAGAACCCCACATCACAGGCAGTGATTTCACTCTGGGGTTCCCAACTGTCTCTTAAAGCATTAAGAAAGCTGCTCAGGGAAACCCTGCTCCTTAAAGGTAAAAAGTACCGAGGTCATCTGCTGGAAGGTGCTGCAGATTTGTGCAGTGTAGCCTGGTATTTAACCACAATGAATTATCTCATAATAGGTCTTTGCAGGTAGAAGGCTTTAACTTTATTCACAGTGAAGAAATCTTTCAAAACCTCCAGAGATGCTCTTAGGAATCTTAGTAAAGTTCAAGTACTGGAATAACTCAAACAACTACTTCATACACTAAGGCAGCAGGCAAAGCAATGCAAAAGCCAGAAAGCCAGTAAGAAACAGAGGTGAGGTCAGGGAAGACCTGGAGTTTGTTTCTGGGGAGGAAGAGCTCAAATGCTATCAAAGAGCAGCAAGGCTGCAGCAGGTGAAATAATGGCACACCCTGCTCATCCTGCCCGATGCTGGGGTTCTTTCCTAGGCAGGATGGGAAGGCTGGGAATCTCTGAGCTATAGCTGAAAATCCCCTGTCCAAGTGAGCGCCCCGTACAAGAGAGATCCCTGTTTTTCATATTGCCTGCAGGGCAAAGATGGAGAAACAAACACACAAAGAAAGGCTGGAGCTGGTAAAGTTTGCTTAAGTGTCATGAAACAGAAGCGATGAAAGATCCAGGGGTGAAAACAGGATGGAGATAGGTCAATGCTCAGTTGTGTGATTCCTCCCTCCCGCCCTCTCTCCACTCCACTGCTGGTGTGAGGGTGGAGGATGCTCCAGTTCCCCTGTGCTCCAGACAAGGGCAGAAGGAGTTCACCCACTGACCATGCTCACGGGCAAAAAGCAGACTTGACTTGGGGAAACATCACCAATTTAATTCAAACACCACCACCAATTTACTAAACAAACCAGAGCAGGACAAGAAGAAATAAAACTGCACCTTAAAACCACCTTGCCCCCACCCCTCCCTCTTTCCTGCGCTCAGCTCTGCTCCCAGTAGCTCCACCTCCTCCCCCCAAGCAGCACAGGGGAACAGGGAATGGGGGTTGCAATCAGCTCATCACCCTGCTCCTGTCTCTGCTGCTCCTTCCTCCTCGGGGGAAGGTCTCCTCACAGTCTGATGTCGTATCCCTCCCACAGGAGACAGTCCCCCATGAACCTGTCCAGCATGAGTCCTTCCCACCCCTAGAGTCCATCAGGAATGACTCCAAGCTATTGCAACATAGCTCTGAGTGCAGCTGCTCTCCCCACGCATCATGTGCCTCACAAAGAGACATGAACCTGTTAAGGGCCAGTCTTCAAGAACCTTTCACGCCTTCTTCCCCTCTCAGGGTCATCATACCCATTAGCTGTGCTTGCTTTCAAGGATAGGTACCATGGGAAACCAGAGGAGACAGGAGAACTCCAGGGTAACCCATTGAGGTTTTTGGCTGCTGACATGGTTAGAGGTCTTCCTGGTGCTTCTGCAAGCTCATGACACTGGTAGCACTAGACAGAAATTTCCTCCTGGGGGGTTTAGTATTGACAGGTGCTTTGCATCCTGGGGATACAAAAATAGTTAACATGCCCTCATCCTGGCATGACCTGCAGCTCCAATTTTCTTTTCTGCCAAGATCAATAGGGTGTAATTCCAGCTAGTAACACCTACAGAGGACGGAGCAGGAACTTCGTATTTCAAACTGAAACCTTAGGAATAAAAAAAGTTCCATCCTTAAAGGCACCCTCTTGATTGTTATCACATTCATTTCCACTTCAGTTCAAACCAGAACTGCTTACAGCCAAATCTTCACAATATCTGGATCTATGGACCAACAGGGACAGGGAAAGAGTGGTGCTCATGCTGGAACTGCATACCATGCCAGAGACACGTCCTGTGGCCATAGTCCAGGCTGAAGACATCAACGCTTCATCCACAACGACGCCAGCAGTATGATTGGGCTGACTAGGACAGCCCTCCTGGGGAAGAGGCAATAAAGCCACCACTGAAAGAGGATGAAGAGGATTTGTCACACTGAGCAAGTACTATAAAGGTTTTTATTGCCACTTGTTGGGGAAGTGCCTCATTCTTGACAGTGATGGAGTCCTTCTGAGCTGAAGATATTTATCCACAGGGATAAATCAAGACTTATTTTACTGAAGACCTGGGGCCTGATCTCAGAGCACAAAGTAACTGAGTGCTCCTGGGTTTCCTCTCACGTCAGCAAAAAAACCACCTCAGTGTCCAGCAAAGGGGCTCTGCGGGGGAATTGGCAGCACGCTGAGGGGAGTCCTTGTGCTTGCAAGGCTCCAGGGGCAGGACCATTGCCTGCAGCCCAGAATGCGGCAAAGACTGGAGAGCTTCAGCGCGCATCGCACCAGTTGCTTGCACTTCACTTGTTCTTTCTTTACTACTAACGCAAAGCACCCCGGGGAGCTGTTCCTGGCCAAGAGGAACAGCTGCTTTTTTGCACCTAGAGATCAGGAAGAGAAGCCAGGCTGGTTTCCTCAAGCCTGGGCAGTCCCACCGAGGCAGACTGGTTCCACACAAACACGCTGTCATCTCTGCTCTTTAGATAAGCCTGGTTAAGAGTAAGTTGAGAAAGCAGCAGCCAGAGCTGCTGTGGAATCTGAGGCTGCTTTATCTTGACAGCACTGATGCCAAGTTACTCATTACACATCTGAACAACGTAGGTAAGAGCAGGATCAGGCCCAGAGGAGCTCCATCCTCCTCCTCCCTCCCCTTGCCCCATTCTGGGGCTGATACCAAACTTGCTGAAAGGCAGCAAGTGGCAAATGCAGAAGTGCTGAATTGCAGCTTGAAAAACGACAGAGAGTGATTATTGCTGTCCAGGAGAGAAGGATTAATACATCAGCCCAATGTGAGACTCATACTTTCAGGCAAAGTATTTTCATATAGGGCAGAATCTACATCAATTTTCTCAGCACTTGATTCATAGAAAAACAGTGCTGAAGAAACAAGGTGGGGGGGGGGAAAGGAAAATAAAGGCTCAGGATACTTTATCAGTTATTGTATTAATGTGCAGCAAGGTGGCTGGAAGAAGCTGAATCTCAGGGAATGTTAATAAAAACCATTGGGCTGATGCAGAGGATCTGTTGCTTATTTTCTAAACTACCTCAGCCCGTCAGGAAAGGTGAGGGATCTAGTCCAGCACTTTTGCCTAATAGGAAGAGGGGAGAAAAGGTCTGTTAAAGCTTGGATGGTGTGCTGCTACTCAGCCAGAGTGAGTGTGATGGATGAGGTGGTTGCTCAACATCAGGCAGGGTGCAAAAGGGCCTCAGTAACATCTATTAAAGCAATCCATTTTCCCAGGCTCATCTGGCACTCACTCTTTGTCAGCACACTTGTTACCTTTTCCTGATGGTAAATGCTGGGGAACTTCAAGGTATTTGAACAGTCAGAGACGACAAATCCCTACTAAGAAGAAAGTGTAAAACAGCAGGAGAAACATGTCGGCTTCATCCTGAGTGAACATTAAATACATTTCACATTTGTCTAAGGAGACAGTTAATGGGAAAACGGGCTCTTTAATTGAACAGGCTGAGAGTTTCACGCGGCTGCCTGTAACAAACGCACAGGGGAAAGCCATTCTTCTTTCTAGGCAGGGATCCGAGCCTGGGTGAGGCAGGAGGGAGCACTTCTACCACAGAATTAACAGCAAATGCAAGTGGCTGGTGGGGACTTTCCAGCGTGATTTTTTTCCCCTCCAATGTGGCTCTACTTAAAGGAACAGAAAGGGGCTTTGGATCAGGCATTCAGCCCCAAACTGGCCTAAAGCAACAGAAAAGCAGTGGGGTTTTTTTGTTGTGTTTTACAGTCATCTTGAAGCCTGGGGCATGCCAACTGGTATATTCAGCTTGTCTGGGTCATCAGAGCCCTCTGCAGAGCGGGTTTTTTCTCGCCCAGTGACTCACTGACAACATTACTCACCAGGAAGCTGATAGATCTCTGCAACGTGCACTTGTGTCAGTGTTGCACCTTCTGCCAGTCCCCACGTGCTTGGCAAAGAGCAGCTCATTTAACTACAAGATCCCTCTACCAGAAAGCTTCGTATTCCTCACCCCTCCGCATCTGCAGCTGTCCCCTCAGCTGGACTCATCCCTCCTGGAGCAGCATTTCTCATCAGCCTCTGAAGTACAAGGTATGGGCAACTGTTGCAATAAGGTGCCAGCCATGGTAGCCCAGAAAATACTCACAAATTGTGTAGGAGTTTTTTCTAAAACGTGTTTTCCCTGACACATGCTGCACATGGCCATTTGCAGTTCCATCAATCGTCTCATCTCTGCTTCCATCTCCCTTCTCTGTGCACAACCCTTCAAGCTCACTCCCCCGTGGCGCAACCACTTCACAATATAAAGAGCATCTAAGATCCTGAGATTAACCTGAATTTTATTTTCCTTTGCTTACCAGAAATGTTGTTCAGACACAGAATTCAGACGTGGAAATCTATTACCTCTCGAGGGTGTGCAGCAGAGAATGGTGGGGTCAGCAACACAGACAGAACAGTGCACCTGCTTTCAGTTTTATCATGCTAATTAATAACATGATAATTAAATGAAGAAAGCCCATTACTGGAGTATCAAGGAAAGGGGCACTTTGTTGTCAAGTCTTCTTCCTTCTGATTCCCATCGCACTAGCTTATTGAACTCTCTCTTAAAAGCAGTGGCTTTTCCTTTGCTCCCCAGGGGAGGCTGTTAGAGCTTCTCTTATCATACCTCAAGGAATCTCCTCATCTGCAGCTAAAATTTATACATAAGCAGTTTGCTCTTGTTCTGTAGTTTAAATAGCCTCTCCTCCATGGGGTTTTATCTCCCCCATGAACAGCAGCCTCCTCTCTTCTCCATGGGCATTTCTAGCTGAGCATCCTCTCTCTCAGCAGCCTCTTTTCCCCTGGATCCTCACCGCTCTTCTCTGTGCCTGTAGACCTTAAACCCCTCAATCTGTGCAGAAATTCAGCAGTGACGTGCACTTGCCAGGCTGTGAGGACAGCAGCAACTGCCAGGGATGGCCAGATGGTTGGTGGGGCTCAAGTCCTGAGCAAGGATGCCTGAAAGGAGCTGATGTCAGCAGGGTTCAAGCAGCTGCTCCAGGTCATTTGTTTTAAAAGTGGGATTTGCTTGAGCATGTATGAAGACAAATCAAATGATGCAAGCTCATTACAGCTGCCTCTGGACAGTTACCGGGAGGCAGCAGCATCCCTGGATGTCAAGATGACATTGTGGCCATGCTAACAGGCTTTAGGAGCCTTCTCCTCAGCAAGTACTTCTTCAGGTCCTTCATGCTATGCCTGGGCAGGTTTCCAGTATCTAACAGTGCTAACAGATCTTTTTTCTATCGCTTTTCTTTCCCCTCCTCTTCCTCCCTGATTTGTTTTACCTGGAAGCTGGAGACATCGTCAGCTGCCCACATCCAGCAGCAGAAAGGCAGCTGATAAGTCTTCTATCACATCAAGAGTCTAGATGGGCAATTCCAGAGCAGCCCCACAAACAGAAACCCTCATCAACACCAGGAAATTCTCACATTTTTTATGCGTTGGCTAAGTGCATTTATACAGCAAAAGGGTAGACATATGCAGCAGATCTAAGGTTTGAAAGGCCACAGGGAGCTCACTTTCTGGCTTGCCTTGCCATGTTAGCACCAATCTGGCAAGTTCAAACTGCACAGATACCATAATTCTCCCAGTTTGAACTGGTGCTGCCCCACTGCCAGGCTGTCAGCAGGACCAGAAAAAAAGTCTGACTTGGTAGGCTGGGTATATCGATGTACTCAAAGGAGCTCTGCTTCTTCACAGCCCAGGTAGTGTTAAACCACATTACACACCTTTCAAGGTCCTTGATATTCCTCTCTTATCCCAGTACTGAACTGGAAAGCCAATTGCACTCATAGATGATGAATGGCCAAGGACCAGTCCTCCCATTCTGGGTCCAGACTCCTAGTTTGTGGAGTGTTGGGCAGTATCTCCAGGAGACTGTCCTGGAGTTGGATCTACCAGGGTTTCTAGGCTAAGGAGGATGCAGGAAACCCTGGCTTCACCTCCCAGATGCCTCTTCCACTCCCCTCACAAAATCCTGGGCTCCAGAAAAGTTGGGGAGCCTCAAAAAAAAAATAATTTTACAAAGTAAAAAATAAAATGCCTGGTTTAATATTTATAAAACCTCCTAACAAAAGGTTTCTCCCTCCTTAGAAGACAGCAGTTTTCTTCCCACTTTATAAGACAGTTACCTTTTGAGTTATTTAAGAGAAGGAATTCCCATCTCCACCAAACCATAGTGGGTGTAAAGATGTCAGTCAGGATGGACTTTCTCTGGCAATTTCCACCAGTGCTACTTTCCAGAAACCAATTGAAATCAATGGCCATTCAATTTAACATCATTCTCATCTTTCCTTAAAGAGGAAATAAAGTTTTACGACAGCCAGGAAAAGCCAACCCCTTCCACCCCCCTGTTTACTTTCCTCTTGTCCTTCCAGGCACAGGACTGGAGTCATCCAGGAGGTGTTAATTATTTGTTTTATGTTCTTCCCTTATCCCTTTTTCCTACGTAAGTGGGAAATTGTATTTGAATGGCATTTTCTTCAGCGCTGTTATCACAAATGTGCTGTAAAGCAATTTGGTATGCCCTGCTTCCAGAGGCGTGCTGAGAAACAATTTATGACTCCACACTGGTGACTGGTATCGTGGCTCTGTTCATGCTTTACTAAACTAATGTCTGCAGCTAAAAAAGTAAAGAACCCGCGCCCACAGACATCCCCAGCTGGTCGCATTCACAGATCTGGAGATTCATGAACCAGTGAATGCTCCCAATTTGCCAAACAGATGAATTTGAATGAGCGTGCAGAAGTTCACCCCATAAACTGGGTAATGGGAGCCAGTTATTGTGCTTCCTGCAGTAAATGCCCCCAATTTGCTGCTGCATGAAAAAAGCTCAAACCTTTCATTGCATCTGTGCTGAAGAATAGAGTTGTGTGAACTCCAGTCACTGGTGACGCAAAAGTTTTTGTCCATCTGCGGCTGCTTTGCAGCTTCATTCCAGTGACTCTAATAGCCAGTTTTGCTGGTCTTTTCAAATGACTACAATTTGTGTGTGCTATTTAACGGGAGTGTCAGTAAGCCCTCCTCTGGCGCTGACCTCCACTTTCCATCTGCCTGTGTTCCCCAGTTACGGCCCATGTTGAGGTACAAAGATGCTGAAGTAAATACAGATAATGGTGCTCTAAATTTTAGGTCCCATTTTCAGAAGGGTCGTCTTTTCCTCATGTGGGTTGTAAAATTAGAAAATTATGCCCTCCAAGTATTCTTCTCCAAGGCATAAAGGAACAGCCCAAATGGTTTCTGAATGTAGCTGATAACCTTCTGATCTTTCCTCTCATTTCAGCACCTTAAAAGGTTTGTTGTTTCTGTCCCAGACCACTGGGACTGAAGACAAAAGCGAGTTAAGAGCTGCAGTTTTCAAGAACATGGACTCTTTAGAGCTGTTCAATACAGGGCCACATCAGAATCTCCCTAGAAAGGAAGAAAGCATCAAAAACCAGTGACATTTTTCCTGTGTATTTTCTCCTGGCTTGCAGTGTCGCATGACACAGCTGAGAGCGGTGGGTTGCACTGGGCTGCCATCACATCTCGGGCTTGGCAATGTATCTTAGATGTGCTACATGCAGAAATGCAGCCAGAAACTACTTTCAATTAGGAAAAAATAAATAAATAAAAATTACTCCATGAGATTGCTTTGTAAAACGGTCTTCAGTGTTGCAGAATTTCAGCTCCCTCTGATTCATGAAGCAACCATGGCTCACTGATGTCTACCCAATAAAAACTGGCTGGATTCAGGCAGTTGTGATACAGAAAAAAATAGAAAGCAAGACACGGAAGAGAGGAATAAATCCAGACAGATGCACCTTAGCCCTGCTTTTAGCTTTATTCTCTCCTATCTGTAATATGTTTCAGCAGGCAGGCTTGACAATAGGCTGCTGAGCCAAAGTCATGTTTCACGGCGCATCCCTGCTCCTAAAAGAAGGAAGGAATAAGATAAATATCGCTGAATGGAAAGCAAAGGCAAAGACACGGAAGAAGGGAGGGCAGAAGAGCTCGGCTTGATGTGTGAAGTTAAAATGGATGAAGAAAAAGTTTTCTTTTGCTGAAGAGCAAACAGTGGTGTTTTGGACGGGTAATTTTCTCCTCCTCACTGTCTACACTGCATTTTATAGAAGCTTAGTTCACTGACTGCTTATGTGGCTTCTCACACCAGCACCCTGGAGGTGGGATTAAGGGTGCCCAGGTGCACTCAGAAAGAAAACCAGGAATAAAGGTGGTGCTTGAGGGAGTGCTTGATGTGTGGACAGCCACAAGTACACCACATTTGCCTCAGTAACCTTAGTATGCTCCTCCTGCCTTGGCAGCCAGAGATGGGCAGGATCTTCCAAGGTCCTTCCTAAAGCATCAGAGAAGATGGGTTTTCCAGGCAGGCTGTGATCAGCTATTAAGAAGGACAGGATGGATGTAGACATCAGCCTCTACTCTGTCCTGAAGGCAGATCTCTATGACACAAACTGTCTAAGCCATCTCCCTCAGGTGGAAAACAGGCTATAACATGACCCTGCTGAGGTCTAGGCTCTGTGCAGAGGACATGCCAGGCTGCCAGTGAAGGCAGAGGGCTGCAGAGCAGAGCTCTCTTCTTGATCTGCCTTTTGACATCACTGCCAGGTCTGAGGAACCAAAATCCAGACTGGTGTAGGGAGGTAAAAGGAGACAGCTAGCTTTATTCAGAGAGACAGGGAATTACTGGAGAGAGGCCAATGGAAGCTGTGAGGATGCTGAAGGGACTGGAACATCTCTGTGAGGAAAGGCTGAGAGCCCTGGGGCTGTTCAGCCTGGAGAA
>JANHFX010013697.1:0-20272 GCA_027560015.1 Chloroceryle amazona | reverse complement strand
GCTGCCCTGGGTGACCCTGCTCTGGCAGGGGGGTTGGACTCGATGATCTCCAGAGGTCCCTTCCAACCCCTACCATTGTCTGATTTGAGTTATATGTTTCACTTAATCTGGGTTGAAACACTTCATTTTGATCTTTGAGGATGTGGGGTACTGGTACTGATAAAATGGAAGAAACTTTTAAAAGTAAAATTCTTTTCAAGATGAAAAATCTCAAGTCTGGAATCTGAAAACACAAGAATTATATTTTCATCCTGAGAGTTTTCATAGAATCATAGAATGGTTTGGGTTGGAAGGGACCTTAAAGGTCATCTAGTTCCAAGACCCTGCCATGGGCAGGGACACCTCCTGCTAGAGCAGGTTGCTCAAAGTCCCATCCAACCTGGTCTTGAATTGATGCTCCAGTGATGGAGCTTCCACAGCTTTCCTGGGCAACCTGTGCCAGTATCTCACCGCCCTCAGAGTGAAGAATTTCCTTCTTCATAATTTCTAACCTAGATCTACCCTCTTCCAGTTTGAAGCCATTACCCTCATCCTGTCGCTACAAGCCCTTGTAAAAAGTCCATCCCCATCTTTCCCCATGCTCCCTTTAAGGGGCTGAACAACCCCAGCTCTCTCAGCCTGTCCTCATAGCAGAGGTGCTCCAGCCCCTGATCATCTTCATGGCATCCTCTGGAACCCCTCCAACAGATCCACGCACTTCTTGCGTTGGGAGCCCCAGAGCTGGACACAGTACTCCAGCTATTTCCCCTGCCCAGATTTATTTTCCTGCTAATGAACATCCCAGAAAACCAGAAATTATATCACAGAATATTTCAGTACTGCCAAATTCGCATTCTTGGTCAGGAAAACATTTCTAGTCAAGAAGGAGGGGCTCTTCAGGTGAGACACCTCCTGGACTCTTGCAACATTTCCTGGCAAAACAGCTCCCTTGCTGCTGCTGAATCTACTCTGTCATAAGTGACTGAAACACAGGCTGAAAAACTCCCCCTCTCTGACTCCTCAGATGGCATCACCTATAGATAGTGCTGCAGTTCTGCCTATAGGTGACATCTGAGGTGAAATCCTGCTTCTCTGCACTCACTGATAGAAAAGCTGGTTAATGCAACCCAGCTTTTACTGTTTCTCCCATCGCAAAGGTGTACACAAGGATAACACCACAAACGTACACAGGAATCACAGCTTTCCTTGTAAAAATAAAGAAATAAAGGAAAATAGGCTTCTAGGCCACATGATGGGTATAAAGAACATTTTTCAGCCCGATAAGCATGATCTCATCTGACACCCAGGCTACGTATTTTTCACCAAGGCCTCTCAGGAATTGGGCCTTTTTTTTTTCTTCCAAGGCCTGCTCAGCATCCTCTCGGCAGCAGAGAACAGGAGCAGCCCGCTGCAACTTGTCCCAGAGGAATGAGGACAGTGATAAGAAACATAGGAATTATCTGAGAAGCCTGGGGAAAAATGTAGTGACAGGCTGGTGATTTCAAAACTGGTCTTTTCCTTTTGGAAGCCCTTCTTATGATGGTTGTGCTCTGACCTGTACATTAATAGTCCATTAATCCTTTAGAAAGGACTCATCATTTGCCATTAGACTTCAGGCTGAGTTTTCCAAAGAGCTCTGCAGGTTACCTGCACATGAAACAGCTTTCAGCAGTGGGTATTGACCATTATAATGTAGCTTCAAGATCTTGATATTTTAAGCCTATGCTACCAAAAAAGAAACAACTCTGAACGTACCTACATTTATCTCCCTGCTATGCTCTAGCCCCATTACACCCTCTGACAGAGCTACTTAGAAACTCTGTTTAGTTGGTGTGTTACAAAGTCCCACGTAGAAATTTCTGTCCTGGGCTAAACACTTATGGTCTGGTTTGGGTCAGAGTAAAGTTTCTTCACAGTAGCTGGCATGGGGCTGTGTTTTGGCTTTGTGCTGGTAACAGTGCTGGTAACACAGGGATGTTTTCCTTATCGTTGAGCGAGGCTCACACAGGGTCAAGGAATTTTCTGCTCCTCACCCCGCCAGGGAGTAGGCGGGGGGTGCACAAGAGGTTGGGATGGGCACAGCCAGGCCAGCTGACCCCAACTGACCAAAGGGATGTTCCAGACCCCATCACATCACACTCAGCATCTGAAGCCGGGGAGGAAGAAGGAGGGGGGTTCTTTGTGACGATGTTTGTCATCCCAAGTCACCATTACACGTGGCTGAACACTCGCCTGGGATGGGACGTGGTAAATGAATTCCTTGCTTTCCTTCACTTGTGTGAGCGGCTTTTGCTCTGCCTTTTGGACTGTCTTTATCTCAACCCACAAGATTCATTACTTTTACTCTGCCAGTTCTCTCCCCATCCCACTGGGCGGGGAGGGTGTGAGCAGCTGGGTGGGGTTTAGTTGCCAGCTGGGGTTAAACCACAACTTAGTAAACGGCTTTTGGCGTAGGGTTTACTCAGGCTCTTGCCCTTTGATTGGTACAAATTTCTTACATGCTTTCAGCCTACAGGAAGAAAACTCTCCAAGGAGAATGTGTTCCTTTTGCAAGCAGAATGCTTCCTTTGTGACAGCAGCTACATCGTCACGATTATCCATAATTTGCAGCAAACTTCTCCTTTTCCTAAAAACTCAGCAAGAATATAAATGCGCACGGGGCACGAACACAGATGCATCATTATTCAGAATGTTCCTACTTGCAGTTCTCATGTGTGTGCCTGCTTCTATTTCCAAGCTTGCTATTTGTTTCCTTCCCTATTTGCTTCTTTGCGATACTTCAACATAACACACCAGCTTGACCTCAGATCCTCAAAAACAGACAAAAAATTACCAATAATTTTGGAGAGGAAAGTGGAAAAAAAAAAAAACAGCAACAACAGAAAACACAAGGAAAGTTCTGAGTTTGAATTTTGGTTGCAGTGCAGGTTGTTTCTTATTTTATGAAAATAATTTGCAATGTCGTTAATTCGAATGAATTTGATATTCAGGAAGCACGAGTTTGTTTCAGAGGCTTTTCAGTGGATGTTGAGTCTTTGTTGAAAGTCTGGGAAAGTAAAAGCACGAACACTACTGCAAAGATAAGGGTGGTGAGTACAGGCTGCTTTATTCCCCCTGAAAGAAAAACCTGTGTCCTTCTCCACGTTTTCTCTGCCTGAAGTTCTCACCAACATTTCTCCTTCTTCCAGCTGCTTACAGGCACAACTGAATCTCCCCCAAAATTTCTGGTAAGGAGGAAGGCAGTCATGGTTAGAAGAAGCAGTTCATGCTCAAATGCTTGCAGGAAGCCATTTCTCCACTTGTTTTTTTCCCTGTTAGAAGCAGTGCAGTCAGTTATTTCCACCTGCACCATCCCCAGCAACTTTGGAGGGGAACAGGAAGAAAAGAGTCGTAGTTCAAAAGCATCTTGACTTCATATATTTCTCTGTGCCTACAGCAAGGAGGAGTTTGGTCGTGCCTTAAGATGATGCTTTGCAGTACCCAAAGTAGAGCACTTTCACAGAAACCATTCATGGTGGTGGTTTTAAAAACAATTTTGCAGGAACTCCATCTCTGCACCCTCCCCTGCAGTCTGCATCCTCTTGAGAGCACTAGGAATCCCTCCCAGAAGCCCAGCAAGCAGGTCTTAGCAGGTCATCTCCTGCCCGTTAGGCCTGGAGGTGGCCAGAGGGATTTAATACATGGAGTTTGGGAAATCTCTTCGCTGCTTGCTGTATCTGGGATGGCCCTGTGTAGACTGAACAGAGTGGGAAGTCTCTGTTTTCCTCCTTGTTGCAGTTATTCCTCTCTTCCCCATTTCTCTGTCTCGCTCTTGTCTCATTTCAAAACTGAAGCAGGATGAAATTCATTTCATCATTATGCTTCACACTATTAGGTATTAAGTTCAGAAGCAGTGCAGGATGTTCAAAGTAAATCGCAAGGTGCTAGAGAGGGAGGCATTGCTGCTGATGCTGAAGAGTCAGATGTGAGAACAAAGACCCCAGCAGCCCAGCAGAACCCTGAGGCTTGTGTTTCAGCAGGGCAGCAGCCACCCTTGGCTGCCCCATCTCTGATCATCAGCACTGGCCTAGAGCTTTCCAAGCCAACTCAGCGCATCGCCCGATGAAGGCCAGCACAGGAGATTACTCCAAACACGCAAGCTAGCCCCATCCCATTGCTCTGCCCACTTGTTTTTCTCAAAATCCCACCATCGGAGGAGAGATGTATTTGTTCGTGGATAGCTTTACCCAGGGCTCTCACCACCATGGTAACCAAGCAATTCTCCAACATCACTAGACCCAGCCTTGCCACAGAGAGCAGGCAGCTCTGTAACCTCCCAACACATGGCAACCAGCAACAAGGTAAGAAGTGGGACAAGTTCTTGTGCTGGTGCAGCCCCAGGCAAGTGCCCAGGGCCACACTGGGGCTCTGGCAGCATTTCTGCACAGTAGAAAAGGCTGCCTCCCACCTGCCTTCATCCCTACTCCCATTTATCCTTCATTTGCCCCTGTTCTCCATTGCAGCCATCCATCCTCTAATCCAGCTGTACTCTGACATCACCACCCATTTAGGAATGGGAAGCTGAATAACGTGTGGCAGCAGCTGCTACCCTCAGGCTCTAAAATACATTCAGCTTTCTACGTACGGGGTCTCTGCACCTCCACACTCCCACAGAAATGGCATCAGAGATGCTGGCCATTGCCAGGGAAAACATCCCAGGCAGACCTCTCCAAACAGGTCCAGGCAGCTACAGAGAGATCAAGTTGCCACTCGGTGTCAAGATAGTTGGAGGGAGTCATCTGATACCTGCAAGGGAACATCAACCCTGACCAGAACTACTGAAATCCAACTGACAGAAAGCTCATCCTTTAAAAGAACCATGAAATAAATGTGTAAACCAAGCACTTTCAGTTGCAGAGAAAAAAATGAAATTGTGACTATAAGAAAAAAAGCAAACCACAAAACCAAGCAGAAAGGAGTTAAAAAGCATGGAAAATGCATTATGGCATGAAGTTGCCAAGTGGCTACAGCCATTTTCATGCTTTTTAAACATTCAGACTCATCATTTCAAGTCACACGGGCTGGCTGGACAACAGCTGGCAGAACAGGTTACGGGAGCAGCGAGGCCTGAAGACACAATTTCCCTGCCAGAGTAAGGAGACCGCAGAGCCACACCACCCTTCTGTGCTGCTGTACCTGCTGGCTGGTGACATCACTCAACACAAGCACACATCTACGCCAGGTGAATACATAAGATGCTACAAGCTGGTGCTTGGTGCCCTGAGCACATACAATGTGTTGTCCAGATCTGCAATGCCACCGATCCCATCCCACGTGGTCGGCGAGTGATGCACTGGCTAGCTGGACCTCCAGACTACCTACTAACTATCATACACACCATTCCCGCTGCCTAAGACTGGAAAGGAGCTGCAGGTGCTGCCCTGACACTCACAGTTATACTTCTTCCTTAGGCCACCCTCGGGACCAATTCTGCACCGAGCAATGGCAGCAGCAGGTTGCAATCCCACTTGGTGGTTATCCACACCACAGACGCCTGGAGTGTCTGCTCTGCAGAATTAGCAGTGGAGCTCCTTTCAAAGTGGAAATCATATAATATGAGGGGTGTGACCACAGCAGTTTGACTGTCAATTCCATGGAAAGATTTAAGCAGCAATTACTTTACAGCGATACTATGTACAGGGCTGGGAAGCACCTGATCATTGGCTTAGAGCAAGAGGGATGAACTGGGAAGCAAATTGCTGTCCAACGTACTGCCCAATCTTATACCAAAGGTATTCCTCCCAATACCTGAGGGGAGCTTATAAAAAGACTGGAGAGGGCCTGTTTACAAAGGCCTGGAGTGAAAGGATGAGGGGCAATTGGAAAAGAGTGGATTTAGATTGGATGTAAAGAAGAAGTTCTTTACCATGAGGGTGGTGGAGCACTGGAAAAGGTTGCCCAGGGAGGTGTTTGAGGCCCCATCCCTGGAGACATTCAAAGTGAGGCTTGACAGAGCTCTGAGGTCCCTTCCAACCCAGACATTTCTATGATTCTATGATTTCTGGCTACATACGAGGACTGCAGGCTAAGAAATTTAAGTGTTATGCCACAGATACCTCCTTGCAATGCTTCAGCCAGTCCCAGCCACAGAGCTCTCTAGTTGGCTGAGCACTTCCCGAAAGGCTCTGGGGTTTTGAAAGCTGCTTATTCAAAATTACCCAAACTTGGTAACTTCCTAGATATTCTGTTTTGTGGAGCAATGGGGAAATGCTTCTCAGAAAGGAAAGACCCTCTGTAGGAGCAATTGCTTGGGAGGAGATCTGCACCACAGAAGTCTTTAAGTCTGCTCCAAGGGTTTGACTTGAGTGCCAGAGGCCAGCTGAAGAATTCAAAACACCTAATAACCACTTAGGCCCTCTCTGTGCAGCAATACTTTGGTTTAGGTGGCTTGAATTGTAAATCATAACCCAAGTTGCTGGCAAGTCAAGTCGCCGTGGTGAGTGGCACAAAGGCCACGCACCGAATCCCCCTCTGCACCAAGACATTACAGGAAGAATATCACGAGAGCTTTAGCTTTAGCAAGGTGACATTAGTGTCACAGGACATTCTTTTGTTCCCTTAACAAATTACAGCAATTGTACCTGGCATTCCTTTAAATAAAACTCATAGTAGCTTTACCTATCAATAAATAATAATAAGCATCCCCAAGCATTAGTGGGCACATCTCACTTACCTGGTGATATTAGCTGCCTAATGCAGTCCTAAGGATTTCTAATTTTACCCCAGAAAAATCTGCATCAGAAGTAGCTGATCATACTTGGCCCGTGGTGATGATTTTTCTCCTTGGTTTAGAATAAGGGTTTCTCGCAAGTTTTCCACCTTCCCCAGTATTTGTCTCTCTTTTCTCCACTGGACATTTGCAGAAGTTAGCTTCAGTCCAGTCCAGGAAAAGAGTCCCACCAGGATTTTTACAGTGAATAAAGAGAAACTGGTAATTTAGTTCAGCAATTGTAACTGGGTCCTCTGACCCATCCTCCAAAGCATGCTGTGCCTCTCAAGCCCCAGAGGTGAGTGGTGGCTGGGTGGCTACTGGGACTGTGTCTGCCAGCCAACGGGCTGGAGAACTGAGTGGTGGTGGCTGTGGAGAAATCCTCTTCCCTTACAGAAGAGTGACAGCCCGAAGTGGTGCTGCAGAGAGACAGGAGCTGTGGTCCAGCCATGAGAGACACCAGGAAGCTTTGAAGATCTGAACTCACTTCCCCGAAGGTGTTGTGATGAGTGTCAGTTATTGCTGGAAACCTGTTCTCATCTTGCCTGTTTCGGAAGATGCATGTGAGATCAAGGGCCACGGTTCTTTCTGTAGTCCTCAAGGCCAAACCTGGCTAGCTCTGTGGCGTACAGGAGTGGCAAGGTGAAGTGCTGGCTTCAAGGCAGCTACACTTCCACCCACCACACTTAAGGACCACTCTGCTGCCCAGTCTCCACAGCTCATTCACTTTTTGTCTCTTCTGCCAGCAGTGCCAGGCATGTCCCTGCTTTTGATATCCCCAGACATCAGGAAACATCCCCATCCCCACTGGCAGACAGCACAGAGGGGGTGTCAGACACTGCTGGTCCGGGAGCAGAGTCTCATACTCCATAACCAGTGTCCTCTGCTCTGGGCTTACACGTGCCATGGGAGGAATATGTTACCAACCTGAGGACAGAGATCCAAAAAAGAACCTCTAGCAGATGTCCATAAACCAAGGTGAGAAAATACAGGGGTTTATAACCAACAAGGAAATATCTCAGCAATGGGTTTGCTCCACCTTAGCAGAGCAAACAAACCAAAGTGTTTCTGCTAAATAAATTTTTCATCTTTCTGTCAGTACCTTAAAATCAGCATCAAGTTGTTAATTTTGGGGGGGTTTGGGGTGGTTTTTATAGAAAGACTGTAATCAGCCTTATTTAAATTGGTTTGGTCTTTTGCCTCATGGCATCACCTCAGAACTTCTTCTGTAATGTGGAAGATGATTTTATGAGAGATGTACGGGCAGACACCTTGGATTCTTTCAGTTTTCATTAATTGGATTCCTTCCAGGCAAGAAAAGACTGTAATAATGTGATAAAATGAAGGAAGTGGTGACATTTAATATCATAAAAGAACATAGAGGGGGACTCGGTGTTTTTAAGTGTCACCAGCACATTTTTCAGAGGCAGACCAGCCCTGGGAATCAGAGCACTGAAATAATTTAATCTGTGTGTGATAAAAGGAATCGCTCGAAATAATTCACTCCTTGTCTTATTGCATATAGACTAATTTGGGAGCTCATTATTTATTTGGCAAGTATTTAGCATAACAAATCAATTTCTAGTGACACCTCAGATGAGGTAATTTATACTGAAAGTAAAAAGTAGATAAAAAAAAAAAAGAAGATTAAACTTAGTTATTTTATCAGAAGACTGTTTGGGCCTTGGTGTGCCATCCGGTGCCAGCAGAGTGGAGCTGTGACACTGCCTGGGATGGCAAAGTGCCTCCTGGGCTCTGTCTGCAATTCAGCCCTTTACCAAAGCAGGGGCAAAAAGCCCATCTGTGCTTCAGGGTACTGTGGAGCCGGCTCAGATGCCAGATACAGCACCGAGGCATTAAGGAAGTGGAGCTATACACCTCCATAGGAACCCTTGACTCTCCTGTTTGGACACTCCGTTCATCTGCTGCCACAAGCACCTGAGACAACACCAGCTGGACAGACCTGCAAAGAAGGAGCAAGGAAAGCATTCATGGGAAGATGAATGTGTCCTCAACTTGCACCAGTTTGGATGTCCTTTCCTGGTTCTGGCTGTAGGAATCAGATTCATAAAAATGCTCTTCCACAAGCATAACGTTGGATTAAGAAAATCTTAATGGAATGTAAAAAGCTTTGCAACAGGCAAAATTCAGAGGTCTCAAGTTTGGCTCAGTAATGGAGGAGGGGTTTCTCAAGCACAGATCAGCTTGGGTAAGCTCACACAGAGCCATAGCCAAAGGAGGCAAGAGGATGGACCAATGACTTCCCCAAAGGGGAAGGAGCAAATATGTTTGAGCTTCACTGGCTTCTGCTGCTGCTGCCAGCCCCCAAAAGGAGCGCAAAACTACGGTGAAGTAGCTACAAGGAGCCTGAGAAAACTGGAAGAGAAAGAGGAGAGGAGGAAGGAGTCTGAGGATAGCAGGGGACACCCAGAAACAGAATTAAATAGGACATACCCTGCAAGCTGGCAGGGGGTGAGATGCATCCTGGGTGCCCTGACAGCTTTGGGTTTGTGCATCTGCTTCTATGTTTTGCATTGCAACCAGTACTGAGCAGCTGCAAGTGGGCCATGCTGGAGCCCATGGAAACACAAATTCCCTGCCTGTCCTTGCTGCTCAAGCTTGGCTGAGCGTGCAAAGAAGGGCTCAGATGCTTGGCCAAAGCACCACATCAGAGAGGACCAATTCCACACCCTATCCTGCTGATATTATAGGCAGGAGTGAGCAAGGGGGTGTTTGCCCCGTTATAGTCATTTCAGTGAAAGTCAGGTTTTCAAAAGGATCAGAGCCACTTGAGTTTGCATTACATTGGCAATCCGAGAGAAAATGTTTGAAGGTAAAACTTTTTAGGCCAATGTTTTCTAGTGGAAATTTCTTCCTTTTTGTTTTGGGTTGATATTTGCAAATTAAAAAGAGGAACACTCCAAACTAAGAGAGAATTTCTTACTTAGGGAACACAGAACACTTTGGGGATGATGAAAAAAGTGCTTCTCAGGAGCCAATGGCAACTGTGTAGGTTTTAACACTGAAGGAAACAGAATCATTTTCTGGTTTTCTTTAACCCAAATCTTTTTACTTTCCTCTAATGTTCCCATTTGGAAGAAGGAAATGCACAGCATTTGTCTAGCTGCAGGCACATCTAGGAATTCACAGCCAACTGCAACGTGCCCTTTACCCAAGATGCTTACAGAGCAAAGGAGCAAAGAGCACATAACACCCCCATACGGCCCTGCTCCCTGCCCAGACAGCATGCTCTGAACCAACAGGTTACAAGTTAACAACGACCTTGAAATGCTCAGCCAGGAAAAACCTCTGCATTGATTTTCCTGCGCTGTTTGTAACCTCGTGGCATCAACGGAGAGCTTCATCTACCACCACCTCCTTCAGTGTCCTGATACATTATTAAAATAATGAACCTTTCTGCAATCACCAGATAAAACATCCAAACCTGAGGCCAAAGCAGCCAGAAGTGATCAAAGCACAAAAGAAGCTTTTTTTTTTTTAATGGAAACGTATTATTTAATTCCATCAAATCCAACTGAAATGAGGAAGTGAAAGACTACCTCAGTCATTGATCTAATGAGGTGGTAAGCCCTAAAACTAATTGCTATAATCAGAACATGTTTTGGGTCAGTCACAGCTTTAGAAGTGAAAAGAGCAGCAAGCGATGGCGGTGACATCTGGCACTCAGCCCTTCTAGGAGGGCTGTGGGTTCACCTGACTAGGAGACCATCCAGTGCTCCCGCTGTAGAATCCAGCTGATGAAACACCCCAAGATATCACAAACATTTTATTTCCACAGATGTGGTTTGTTTTTTTTCCTTGAAAAGTCTCTGGATGATGCATTGCAGGATGCCCAAACCACTCCAGGGGGACACAA
The DNA here is from genome assembly GCA_027560015.1 of Chloroceryle amazona. NCBI lineage: Eukaryota > Metazoa > Chordata > Aves > Coraciiformes > Cerylidae > Chloroceryle > Chloroceryle amazona. The sequence continues at coordinate 9,668 of JANHFX010013697.1, read as the reverse complement.
ATGGCATCGCCCAAGGCAATGCTGATTTTCTTCTCCCTCTGTAAAGAACAGCTCAAACTATGTCTGAATTGGGACCAGATTGCAGTGTGAACCTGTCTGAATTTGGATTAGCTTGATTCTTGCACTAGATGTAACTTTTGGCCCTTGCCTATTCAGATAAAATTATTCCTCCTGCTTAATCAACCCCTTCACTTACCAAGAACCCCGGGCACACTTCACTTGATTCTGCCTCAATTCCCAGTACATTTTAGAGCAGAAATTCTCTTAGATCCAGATTTCACTGGGTATCTTGATGCACTTACAGCACCATGGTCCTCAGAAGCAAGACCTCCCCCTGCTGCCAGCAGCCCATGAGCCCCTTAGGACAGGCACAGGGATCACCATCTGTCAGCAGAGAAACTGGTGGGTCTTGTAGGATGACACGGCGGGGTGTGCACCCATAATGTGTGAGATCTCACTTCTATATTTGCATCCAGCTGTTAATTAACAGCCACAAAAGCTCTGCAAACATTTAAACAGACTTTAAATAGCCATGAAAACACAACTGCCACGTAAAGCATGTCCACCTAGCTAATGGCATTAAAGTATCAATGTCAGAGCCCACACAGAAGCACCCCGTGGCTCCCTCTGGGGCCAGAGCCATCCCGCCCTCCCAGTATCCCAGTATAAGCACAGTACAGCAGTCCTCACGCTGGAGTTTTGGCTCGGTGGTGGCAGCCAGCCCAGGCTGCTGGCTGGGGGATTACCAGAGCATCATCTTTCTGCTCATCTCCGCTGGGGAAAATTAAAGTCAGGGATGTGTCTCCTTCTCTCAGTCCTGTCAGATGCCACCCTCCCAGTTTCCCATCCCTCATCCCCACGTTGCCTCCTCCTTCATCACAAATAGGTGATTGCCTGCTCCTGTTCTCCTTGGTAAGGATTCAGGGCTGCTCCCCGGGTTTTTGAAACCTCCAAATCCTGCCAAAAAAACCCCACCAGACTGGTTTAGAGCTCAAGCGATCTCCTTTTTAAACGGGGATGGTTTATAGATGCCTCCAATTTCTGCATCTGCAGTGTACGGGGGGGGAAGACACAAGATTTTTTTTCTGAGAAACCTTGGGAAAAAAAAAAAAAAAATCTGTCTTTCCTTTAAAAAGGCTGAGATTCTTCAAGATGCAGAGTTGGGAGGGGAGGAGCACACGCAACTCTGTACTTGGAGAGAAAACCTGTCTGCTCATGCAGTGATTACATGAGTTTAACTTCTGAACAGGTACTGTTACTCAGACCCTCCTTTTGGAAGGGAAAATCAAGGATTAAAAACAAATACAAGGAAGTGCTGACTTGACCGTGCCCTGGAGAGACATTTTCCTGTGCAGCCATTGAGCCAGTGTAACACCACCAGCAGCAATAAAAGCTTTTCCAGCAGCATCTACCCCTGTGTGGGCCCACCTGACCCCAACACTCCCAGTTACATCAGCTGCCTTTTTTTATTCAGACCCTCTGCTTGTCCGACTTGCCAAGACCACTTCATGTAAAGTTGCTAAACATCTAACAGGAAAAACTTGTGCTTATCACTAACTTGGATTAAGTTCAGACAGAAGACCTGAGGGACAAAAGCATCAGATTTAAGCAGCTAAAGTGAAATAAATTCAACCCTAAATCTCATTGTCAGTCAGCTGGATCATCCAATTCCCCCCAGCTCTCAAGATGAATCAATCACCCAACAGTCCACGGAGCCTCCAGCAGGCAAGGGGAGGAAGGCCTGCAGAGCTGCTCCTGTGCCATTATCCCTTTGAATCTCTTTGGGATTAGATGGACCTCTCCCATAATACTTCTGAGAGCCCTGTCTCTGGATTAAGCTCTGGGCTATTTTCTCACTTGTGTTTATTTTTTCAGTCCTCTAAATTCAGAGCTCAAACTTCTGCCTTGCTTCACCCTCTCTGTGCCCACCCCTGGGACGTGGCCTTGATGACAACGTCCTGTGAAGGGGCTGAGCCAGAAGGTCTTGTGGGACTCCATCCTCCACCTACAAGAGACTGCCACAGTAAAAGCCAGCATCTAATGAAGTCCTGCAGATCAGCTTCTCTGCCCAGGACACCAGATTTCCTGACAAAGCTCTGACATGGCTCTGAAAAGTCTCTTCCAGTACCAGAATTACCCCAGAACCTGCACTTCTCACCCCATCTCTCCAGCACCTTCTGCGAGGGCAGATGACCCAGGGTGGCTGTGTGGTATAAGAGCCTACATAGAGTGGTGAGAAAAGACCAAGGCTTTAGACCTGAGCCAGAAAGGAGGCTCAGCTGTACACTCATTAACCTCTATGATAATTAATCACACAAGGTGTGCATAATTAAGACTAATTAATTGCATGTCTCCTGGCAGATAAGTATGTATACTCTCGGGACCTGATTACGCCTCCTCTACATCCTAATAGGTACGTGGCCATTAATGATGTTACTCCAGACATAATCTGAGTCTTACCAGCACAACAGACAAGCAGGTTTTCCATGGTCTTCCATCCACTTTTGGATCAATTTCCCACATCTCTTACTGGCACTGAGTTAACAGCCTTGCGGCTCAGGGTGCTGGTTGGCCATGGTAGGTGTGCCACTGCAAACCCTCCTGCTGGGACCACGGGGATAATCCCACACCAACTGAGGTTCATTAGGTGAAAGAGCAAGATGCAGAGTGCTAATCTGTTACCTCCTTGGTTGTTTGTGTGATTAATGATGCAAAATGAAACCTCATTAGCTTTTGAGGAGGGAGAGGATAGGTGCTGAAGTCTGTCTATTAATGGGAGATAACAAGGAACAACAGCATTTCAAAAGGCAGCAGTATTTATCACAATCTATTTGAAGCTGAACTACCTGAAATCTGCACTGCTGTTTTATAAAACTCCAAATCTGGAGTATTCTTGCAATTGTAAAACATATCAGCATCTTTGCGCTGCCTTTAATCTGTCAGTTCACCTTCAAGAGTTTAATGAACTCGTCTAGGTTACAAAATGTTTTATTCAAGACAGTCTGATATTATCATTTAAGATGTAAATCCTAAACTAATAGAAGCTGAAGTTGATAATAAAATAGCAATTAATCCACACTGAGAGTAACAAAAATTAACAAACCGCTGTTCAAATATTTATAGCGGGGAAGTTCTGTTACTTGTACACTGATGCAGTTTGGAAGACTGACTTTGAAAGTACAAAAGCCAGCGTTGTGCCAAGCAGAAGCTTATTCCTGAAAGTACAAAACCCAGCATTATGCCAAGCAGAAGGTTCTTCTCTGAGGAGCTGCCTACCACTTGCCAGAAGAGAAACCACCCCACTGACAGCAACATCTACTACCAGGAGGAACTGGGGGAACATTCACTTCTACTCTTCCCAGTCTTCCTCCTGGTGTTTGCTGTCCTCAATCTTTAACCTCTTCTCCACTATAGCTGGAGAAGCTGGGGCAGGGAAATGGTTTACTAGAAGAGCTGCAATTCTTCAGATGGTGGGTATCACAAACACCTCACTGCACTTGCCTTGTCTGATTTCAATTTTTTTATGCATTAATCCAGAGCAGCTTTCTAGCTCTGGTTGTGGATATTTCTCTCTTGAGTTTTGTAGACTGGGTGGAAAGAAAAAACAGAAAATACAAACCAAGGGAAGGATGAGTGTTCTATACAGCAAGGAGCTGATTTGCAGAACCCACAGTCACATCTTGTTGTTAAAGGAGAGTCATTAGTAACAGATGCAAATACTGAAGATGTACATTAAGATGACCACAAACTGGCAGGGTTAGAAAGGATCCTCTTTCTATCTACGAGGCAGATACCACAGGGAACAAGAAGAACCTTCCTGCACACAGCAATTATTCCATTTCTGACCCATATGCAGTCTGCCATAATATTTTTCTTCTGGAAACGCTTGAGACGCGAAGCACTGGCCTGGAAAAAAGTGTTTTGGTTACAGAGGTGGGCTGTGAAACCTCTCAGCCTCACAGCTGCTTTTCAATCGCACAGCTTTAGCAAGAGGTACAGAGGGCACCACTCCTACAACCCTGCCCAACAAATCTGCTCTGACCAGATGGACCACCAGTCTCAGCTGCTGCATTTATTCCCTTGTGCCTCCATCTAAATTATAGACTGTTCAATACAAATCTCCAAGGCATTAAATAATGAACTGTGCACGCCCAGCTCCTTCCACACACCCTGTCCTGGAGTCCAACGCTCAAAAAAAGAGAGTGGAAAAAAGAAGGTGTGGGCAAACATTTGCAGGTGGCTGCTCACCAGTGCATGCAGTCATTTTCATCCCAACCAGTTCTCCCAAGCCAAAGTAAAAATTAAAGTTGGCATGTCACTCTGCAGGCAGATGTGTTTCATAATGCATGGGCAGGATATATTTTATTAATTCTGTTTTTTTGTAGAACTCTGTTTGCATAAGTTTCATCCTTCCATGAAGCTGCTTGGCTCTGTGGGTTACGTGTTGGTTTTTTCATATATTTTTTTTTCCTATGGGGTGCTGTTCCAGGCTGATACGGGGATTTGAGCCAATCCCACGGTGCTCTGCAGGTGGGACAGCAGCAAGAAGCACCCTTGAACAGAGGCAAGAGAGGCCTATTCTCAAGAATCAGGTGGTGCAGGTTGCTCTGACTGCCATGTAAGGCTTTTAGGCACAGAGTCACCTCTACTGCCAGTTTACAGTGCTCCCCTGATATTAACCTAAAACCTGTTTCAGGGCATTTAATATTTTCCTTCAATAAGCCTTTTGGATCTATCATTTGCTTATAGGATCTAACTGCTGAAGAGAAAAAAAAAAAAAGCCTGGAGATTTCAGTGCTGGATGCTTCCTCCCCGTGTTGACAGATGTGTGATAAGCCCCTGCTCCTGTGAGGCTGCACTACTCTCCCCATCCCCCCTGCAGAACATGTGCACTGTAGTTAGGAGAAAAGCAGCCAGAAAGGGTTAGTAAGACTGGTGGGGTCAAGAGGGAGAATTGGGGGTGGGGTTCAGCATTGCAGCTCAGGCTCTCACACCCTTGCACTGGAGGTGTCAATGTTACCCCAGATTTGCTCTGATGCGAGTACCCAAATGGAGAATCACATCCTGCTTCCTGTTTCCAGGGAAGCACTATGTGGGTTTTTTGATTTTTCTTGTACATTTCTCTTTTTTTTTTTTTAACTCTTTTGAGCAGTTTCCTCCACTTTGATTTCCTGTGAGCCTTCTCCCAGGGGTGGACACCTGAAGTGGGCACACGATGGAGGGTGCTCTCCATGGCAGGGTTCACTGCCTGTGTTTGGAGTACATCTCTCACAGAGTTCCCTTCAGAGTAAGCACTTTTGCCCCAGTCAAGAACACCAGTGCAAATGCACCTTTCCCAGCTGCCAGAAGGTGCTTCCCCAGTAAAATAAGCTGGGATTTTTCCTCTCCTATCTCCCACGTTAGCAGGGAGACTGGCTTGTGGGCACAGTTCCAGTCACGACCGCCTGCCTGAACTGGGCAGGCAGCTTTTCCTTTCTGAACCCATCATTTTCACTCCCATTTAGGTCTTTTCTACAGGTGAAAACCACACGGTTTGGGGACAGGCAAAAGCATGAGCTAATAATGTACCAGCATTTAGAAACAAGTCGAGACCATCCACTAATGGTACGTCTGGGGACCAGTGCTTCTGGTACATGAAGCATTTTGTGGCCGGGCCTTTGTGAGCTGAACCTCTGTGGGTCCATAACACCACCAGTTACTTTTGGAGCAGCATTTCCAGGCTGGATTTGTTCAGTGAGGTTTTGTTGTTGGGGTTTTTGGGTGTTCTTTTTTTCCCCTTTCTTTTTCTTTCCAAAACCTTTTCAATAGTTTCAATGCTTAAAAGCATGGGCTGAACAGCTGTTCTTTCACTCATGAAACTGCACCATTTCACAAGGTCAGCCTGCAGAATGTGTACAGAAATCTTCGTGCTCTCCCTTTAGGGACATTTCACACTGAATAAAGGTACCATCGTTCTCCTCCTCTTAAGAAAGACACTCAGTAAGAAACACATGGAATCTGGGAACGTGAACAGCCTAGCAAGCAGCAAAGCTGTGCTTGGGGCTGGTCAGGATTTAGGGAGCTGCAAGTTTCCTTTTAGATTCACACGGTGTTTTCAGAGCTGACTTTTTAAAGTATTTCTAAAAGAAACTGAAGGATATTTCTAGTAAAGAACGTATCAAACTTGAAATCGCTGATTGATTGAAATCATCAGTCAATCTTATTTTGAAATGTCAAACCAAACCTGTTTTTCTTTTGTCCTCTATTTTTGCCTTTGCCTAACTCAAATCTGCAAAACATCCTAAGTAATGGAAAGTTGATTTTCTTTGCCAGGAAAGGTTTTGCCCTAAAAGTTAAAATCTACCTTGAATTCTGCTGGGTTTTCCCCAAGTCCCAGTGGGAAAAATGGAAAAGTATCACAACACAGGATTGACCACAAATCTCCTTTATGGTGTTGAATGATTCATATCCAAAATATACGGGCAAAATGGAAAAGGGAAAAAAGAAAAACAACCAACAATAAAAAATTCGTGAGACATAAACAAAGCGACACAAGTACGTATGGAAAGTTTGAACAGAGGTATATAAATTTCCTTCTACATAAGTACATACGGAGAAGGAGACTTGACAGTGGAGTTCCTGAAACTGACTCTTTCCAAAACTCAGTATTTCCTGCTAAAACTAACTTTTCAGAAGCCACCTTGGATGTCACACGGCGCTGAGGAGCACGATGGATGTAACGCTGCAGACTTAACAAGTACAATATTCCTACACTGATCTCTCTCGAACACGAGTGCAGGGAGCTGGGAGCACAAACAATTTAAAGTCAATGCCAGGAATAAATAAAGTAGATTGATCATAACATTAATTAAACCTCCAGACAACTTCATACAGCGAAATCAATGTCTACTGTGCAGATAAACTTCATCTGAGCAAGAAGGAGTGGAGTGAAGTGACAACAGGTTACAAAAATCCATAATCCTCCATGCCATTCTGTCCTGTCCCTTCGAGATGCTTGTAGTGGATGGGAAATGAAAGAATCCCCGTACGTGTGTTTACCTCCTCTATGAGTTAGGGCAGGGCAAAGTCCCTTTCTGTCAATATACCTTTAAATTCTGGCCCTGAGCAGCCAAAAGGTGTTTTCATGTTTGCTTCACTGGTTTTAGGGTTTCACATTCCATTTTAAATGCTGCTGGAATACCCACACAGTAGAATCAAGACAAGGCAAAGCAAAACAACATCTTTCATTGTTATGAGCAGCACACACAGTTTAAAAATGTGTGCATTTTCAAGACTGAAAAGACATGTTTCCTGATTTTTTTTAGAAGAAAAAAACCCCTATTGGCTATGCGATTATTTCATATTTAATATTAAAGAGTGAGGCTCACTCAGGCCAAGATCTTTGCTGATTCCCAATGCTGGCTGGCTATCTGGATTTCTTCAGTTAATAAATTTCTGATGAAAAATATACTGAACCAAGTGTTAAGATCAAGCTGCCATTATTTTTGAAGGACAAAAAAACAAAGAAAGAAAGAAAGATTCCAAGATAAAATTCTAAAGGGTAAATTAAAGGATTTTAAAGGGTAAATTAATATTCAGGATTCTGGACTTCCAGATAACCTTATCCTAACCCCAACAAAGAAATGGAGAAAAATTGAACACTTTTGCAGAGCTCCACACCACAAAGGCATCAAAACCCCCTGTTTTCTTTGTTCACAATTTGCCTTTTTTTGCTACCATATAATTAAAAAAGAAAAGTAAAAATACTGCTTTGTGGGAAATTCTTGTTCTGACAAATCCTGTGCGACAAGCAGATCATTCGCAAGGGTTGAGATTCACTCCAAACAGCCACTTGAATTTCATTTATACGTCTAAATAAGAACTTACCCAGACTATGTACTGCCCCAGTATTCTTCACATGGAATATTTTCAGTCCAAGGTGAAACAGTACCTTGGCTTTTAACCTGCCTTTTATTGTTACCTGGTAACAAAACCAACATTATTTTACGAGAAAGAGGTGTAGATGGCAACATCCCCTGTTCCCAGACTGCTGTAGTTTATCAGCCAGTCAGCCACGTGCGTACACTATTAACATAGAGATTTAATTTACCGCAAGAGCTATTTGGCAGGTGGGCCAGGAATTAGCCAGCTCGAGGACTGTTCATGTGGTGATAGATGAGAAATATTGATCAGTTTGGAGTTCCCTTAACATCTTTCTGACTGTTTTTCCTAATCTTGTTAAACTTTTTTCTTCAACTGTGACACCTCGGATGAGCTCCTCTACCGGTGGAGCCCAACGGGAGCACAGATGCTGAGGGTGCTTCGTGGTGTTTTATGCTGTCTGAGGAGCTGCCGTTCAGATCATTTCACAAGGAAAAAGAACATCTGCTTTCTCTCTTCTCTGCTCTCTTCACCTGACTGCGGTTCCTGCAAAACGCAGGCTTGACCCTGATTCCCTTTGCTATTTATTAGACACAACACCATTAGTATCAGTGGTGCGAGGATTTAAGGACTGGGTGTGAAGGATGAGTGAGGAACCACTTATGCCCATTTGCAATAGGAGCTCTGTTTCCTGGCTAACACGTTCTGCTTGACTTCCAGAAGCTAAACAATGTGCAAACAGACATCGATGGGTATTGACCGAAGGAGAATGTTAGTACCACACAAACAACAGCATTTTCATGTCCTCGCTCTGCCTTTGAGAAGTTTTCCTGGCTGGGCAACTGCTGGGAGGGAGGATAGCCTTCCCCAGCCTTATTTTCTGATGACAGCAATTGCATCCAGTCAGCTCCACGCTCAATTTGGCATTATTTAAATGACTACAAGAGAAACAAAATGTTTGGAAATATAAAATTTCATGCACTCCTTTGCTAATACGCTGTGCATACCTGACTGCTACAAACAAAAAGATCCAAGAGGCAAGTATTCATTACTTAAGTTCAAACTTCAGGATCTTCTTTGTTTATTTCCAATCTGTTTGATTTAATTACTTTATTTCAGTCTCTCCATCGGTGAAACTGCAGAAAAGCAATTCTTAAACAGAGAGGTTTATCCTTAATCTACAACTTGATTGTCCCTATAAATCTTTGCCCCTTCCCAGAATCACTAGGGTGTCTCTTAGCTGGTGAAATGAAAAAGGACGTTGTGGGAACTCACCTAACAGTTGGAAACACAAACAACAAGGTACACACCCAAGTGGGGATTTGTGCAGAGCATTCAGGACACTTTTCAGCACATTAATTACATGCATTGAATTAAAGAACATCTACACATAGAAACATCTTGGGATGGGGCCTCTCTGCTTGTCTCCTTTAGTTTCTCCCTACAGTCATTTTCCAGAAAAGCCTTGACTAGGATTTGACGCAGTTTTTGTGAGAACTAAACCCTCCTGCAAAGAAGTTACAACATTCAACTAAGAAAAATGGACTGGAATTTCCTTTTCCTGAAGAAGTGCTGCTCGCAGGTGTTTTTACAGCAGGTACTTGTGCTGGTGAGCTGATGGAGAGTTACCAAATTTTGTTAAAATAATGACAATTGTAGGATGTATTGGGTTGGAAGGGATCTCCAAAGGTCACCTAGTCCAACCCCCCTGCAGGGACATCTCCAACTAGAGCAGGCTGCTCAGAGCCTCACCAAGCCCAGCCTTGAATGTCTCCAGGGATGGGGCCTCCACCACCTCTCTGGGCAGC
>JANHFX010013696.1:0-14314 GCA_027560015.1 Chloroceryle amazona | reverse complement strand
GAAGAGAAGAGAAGAGAAGAGAAGAGAAGAGAAGAGAAGAGAAGAGAAGAGAAGAGAAGAGAAGAGAAGAGAAGAATGGTGTCAGATTCAAGGTTTAAAATTTATATTTTCTAATAAATTTTGCATAGATTATTAAAGAAATACAATCTTTAGCAAAACCTAATTTTCTAATGATTTCTGCTAGGATAGCTTCTTCAATATAAAGCAGGAATAATTTGAGCTATTATCTTGAAATATTGTTCCGAATATATACCTTCCAATAGGGGAAATCAGATTATATTTAAAGAGATGTTCTGATAATTCAGAATCTAAGAGTATGTGGATTGTGAGTGCCAGTTTGAGCTCAAATGCTGTTCTGTTAAGTTATATAACTCTCTTTTCCTGATTTCTGCCTCCATCTTGCACTGAGAAGGAAAAACAGTGCTGTCACAGGCTGATTTTAAAAACTATTAACAGACAAAAAGATCAGACTGTAGGGTGAGCATTTTACCTCCAAGATAAGGCCTATTTTCACCCTGCAAGGAGGTGAAGGTTGAAGAGAACAGATGTTTTAGAATATGCAGGATCTGAAAAACATGGTAAGGTTAGTTAACTTCAAACAGACAGCAGCTCACACAGACATGTGCAAGCTGATGACAGATAATAAAAGAGCTAACAGCGTAAGCACAGTGGAAAACAGCTCACCCTGGGTCAGACACTCACAAATGTACCCAGTTCTTTGAGATATGCTGCTATTACATCTACATGGCTAGTGGCATCCAAGATAGCTAGCTGAAAATTACATCATGTGTGAGCTGAATCACATCATCTCTGTGATCTGAAGTCATAAAGGGAAAAAGAGATTAGATAAAACAGATTTTTGTGGCAAAAGGCTGTTTCTTACAGAGGAACAATAGAACACTGGGTGTTTTCAAAATCATCTATTCCAAAATCCATACAGCAATTGAGATGCTTAGAGAAATGCATTAGAAAACAGCAACCATGTGATAATGATGCTTTCTCAGAATATTTCCTCAGATTGAACAATCTGTGGCTTGGTGGCTTTCTTAATAAAGAAGCAAAATGATAGTACAGGAAAGAGAAATGGAGAAACAGGAGAGCCTGTATAGTCACATGAATAAGATCCTGGACTTTTGTGAAAGGGGCAGCTCTCAGGACAGTGCTGATGCAGGAAGAGTGTCATGTTGTGAGAGCAAGCTTGATCCTTTGCTGTCCTAAATAAGGATGCAAACATGCACTTGTAGTGTGCTTAGGCCAATGTACTGGGTTTACATCGCAAAGTTTTGGTAGGAAGGGAGACTTGTAGGACTAGCTTCTGTAAAAAGAGATCAAGATCTGCCCTCACATGAGCCACTGACAGTTTCAGTCAGTTCCAAGACAGACCTGCTGCTAGCCAATTGGCAATTTTATAGTACCTCTGTGATAACATATATAAGAAAAGGTAAAAATGTTGCTCAGCAGCTGAGGGAGAGGAATGAGAAAAATGTGAGAGAGCCCTGCGGACACCAAAGTCAGTGAAGGAGTGGGGGAGGTGGACCAGGCACAGGAACAGAGATTCCCCTGCAGTCTGTGGAAAAGACTTTGGTGGAGTAGATTGTCTTTCTGTAGCCTGACCATGGTGGAGCAGATATCTAATCTGCAGGTCATGGAGGACTGGATGCTGGAGTAGATGGACATGCCCCAAATGAAACTGAAGCCTGTGGAGACTAGTAGCCCATGTGAGAGCATGGTTCTGGCACGAACTGTGGTCCATAGGTGATCCACACTGGAGCAGTGTCTTCCTTAAGTACCTTGTGGAGATGTTGGAGCAATTCCTGAAGAACTTCAGCTTTTTGGAAGGACTCATGCTGGAACAGTTTGTGAAGCACTGCATGGGAAGGACCCTACTCTGAAGCAGAAGAACACTGTGAGAAGAAAGGAGCAGCAGAGATGAAGTGTATGAACTAACTGCAATGCACATTAGCCATTCTCCCTGCACCACCCTGGTGGGGAAGAGAAGTCAGAAGAGCTGGAAGTTGACCCTGGGAAGAAGGTGATAGGCGGCAAAATATTTTTAAGTGTCTTTATTTTCCCCCTTTTTCACTATCCTAGTCTGTTATTAATTACAATAAATTAAACTAGTCTTCCCCAAGTTGAGCCTTTTTTGCCCGTGATGATAATGGATGAGTGTTCTCCTTGTCCTTATCTTGACCCACAAACTTTTCATCTTATTATCTCCTGCACATTACTGAGGACAAGTGAGAGAGTGGCTAGGTGGGTGTCTGGCAGCTGGCCAAGGATAACCCACCACAACCATTCACTCTCTAAAATGGACATTCATCATCCTAGAAACAATGTTTTGAGGCCAAAGCTAAGCCAAATTGAGTTCATGGTGTTAGGGTTCTTGGTAAAAGGTTCCAAACATTGTCACAAAAGCATCTGGAATGCAAGCAGACTGGATTGTACGACCTTTGTGTAGGCTCCTGTGCCTACATGCATCCTGCAGGTGACATCGTAGAGGGTGGGCCACTGAATACACTGAGCTTTAGACATTATCAGAGATCAACTACAGACTCCATAGTCAACTTCTGAAAGACTACCAACAGATAAAAACCTTTTACATGTGAGACTATGTCACAGGGAACAGGCAGTGTCCTACCATCTGCTGTCACCTTTGGGGTTCTTCTATCAAGAAGTCTTCTTTCTCTGCTTAAAGACTTTCAGTTTCACATCTCCAAGGAATAACTCTTTATCCACTTGTTTGTAGAAGCATCTAAGGGCATAGAAAAGTGCTATGAGCTCTACCTCTTGCCATTGTTTCGTAGTGCATGAAAACAAACCAAGTTCCAAGCATTAAGCATTTGTCTAGCCCTTGGAACATGAAATGTAAGAGTGTCAAATGTCTTAAGTCACCAGGCAATAGATTTTCCTTTTCCTTTTCTGATCTAATGAATCCTGAATCTGTTTTTGCCTGACAGCAATTCTCAGCTGTAAGAGTGTGAATTACCTTCTCTCTCAACAAAACATACCAAAAATTGTCAGATGATGCACACTGCAGAGCCCTTGGAGTCAAGTCTCTTCATCAAGGGAGGAAAAGTGCACAAGACATATTTGACGGGAGCTGCTGCTACTCTTGGAAAATATAGGACTTCTCCAAGTCCAGCTGTGTGACAAAAAAAAAATCTGTTGCTGCTGATGTAATTCCCAGTTTGGTAATGCTCCAGTGGGAACTGCACAACACATCCACAGGGAACAGGAAAAAACCCCTACTTTCAGAGGCAAGTGCAAGCCTGTCACAACCCTGCTCTAAGCTATGGAAACTAAGTTCAAGCTTCTTATCTGTCCTGATTTGTATTGATGAGGCAGATGAGGAAGAAACCAGGAGCTGCAGTAGTGTCCACGGAATGACAAGGCAGTAGCACCTCAGGAGCACTGCAATCATATGATGGTACCACACAGAATTGCTACTTGAAATGAAGTTACTAATCTAGAAAAATAGTCTGATAGATAAATAAAATTAAGTAAATTAATTGGATGAGTTAAGAGAAATCTGAGATGATTTTGAAAATTTGTAACAATATACTGACTTTTTATCTTAAAATCATGTCTGCATTTGTGACAGTCTATATTTACCACATTGGCATATCTTCTCATATGATTAGCTATTCAAGTTTTTGCTCTTAATTAGTATTGATACTATAGTATGAAATATATGGTTACATGCACACGTGGAAATTTCCTCTTGTGTTCTACCACCCATGTAATATATTTCACAGTTTCTGAAGTTACATAGAACACATAGAAATCTGAAAATACACAAATGAAATACACAGTATTTTCATTAAACTTTAGGACTTCCCATCTTACTAAACCAAAACGTTTTATGTACCTGAATTTTTTCACAAGAACTAACATCTAACTTTCCTGTGAATCACATTTTTTAAGACAGACCTATCTGCAAGCATAGCAGCAGTTGCTGAATGGTTTGAATTCCAAATGATGCTTGATATGGCAGATTTGCACATATAAGTGCCATCACTAAATCTACTTTACAGTTACAGCTCAACAGCAGTAGAAAAAGATGATAGCTGTTTGAGAGAAGAATGAAGTGCTCTAGCCATAGCAATGTCCTCAGCAGCTCAGTTTAATACAGATTCTCAGTTTTTGACCCATGGAACCTAAAGTGTAGGCATGATGTTTCAGACTGTTATTCTGAAAAATAGAATACCAAAAAAGCCGTCTTAAAAGTTACCATGCTACCTTGCAATGACTAAGTTGACCCATATTTCACACAGGTTTGTGTTATTCCATAACGTTTAGGTGTAGGGAAAATCCTATGTGGAATAAAGAAAACTGACTTTTTTAGAAACTCATGGGAACTCCAGGGTACAGAGACAGGATGGTTCTATACTGACAGGGCTACAACCTAGGAATCATCTAACACAATTATTTTCTGCCATTCTGTATTATTATACCTGTAATGTAATTAGAATTACTAATTATTTTTTTTTTTAATTTGTCTGGCAAGTTATCAAATTATATATGAGCTGACAAATGCTCTGCACCAATATCCTTCAACACTAGATGCAGTTGTTGGCCTATTATTAGATACTATTAATAACAACTATTATTAATAGTTGTCTGTTACATTTCAGTTGAGGAGCATCTGGATGGTAATAGATTTTATATAGCCTTGGGTGATGATAGAGAGATTTTACAGTCTCACACATATATAGTATTTATTGTATTGCTTATATTTGTTATCTCTGTAAGCCTTAGAAACACGCTGATGGCCAAATCCCTATGAGGTCAGTTATTTGAGATTTTAAGATAATTTTATAGGATGCCAAGCTTATGTTTCCTCCAGAGGTTTTTTCATTAGTGATGTCATGACATAAAGCATTGAAGACTGCTGCAACTAGTGAAATGTATCATTGGTGGGTGCTCTGAGAGAAACATGGATACTGACCCTAAGCAGCAGAGCTCACACACACATTTATAAACTTCTGTTAGATTTCTAGAAGCTAGGCAGGAAGAGAGAGATTTCAGTCATTTATTAAATAAAAAGGATGATGTAATTTTCACTAAATGTCAGACATACCTCAGGAAGCAATCCTCTTATGGAGTTTATCCTTTTTTTAGTATGTTTATTCATCTCTCCAGTTACTAATCTGATTTGGTTTCTCATTAGATCTTTTCAATCTAAGCTTGTTGATTGATATTAGAACTGATTTAAGAAATTAAAAACTGAGAGCAAATCTAAAAAATTAATAAAAATCAAGGAAATTTCATCACATTTAGTGATTTGTTACTTTTGACAAATGAGAAACACGCCAATTTAGAAACAGCACTTAGATTATATTATATCAAGTTTTATTTATCCAGAATAATTCTTTATAGCATAACAGAAAATTACCATCATGAACATCTGATAAAACTATTAATCACAACATAAGGGCTTCCACATAAGACTTTGTAGTTATGAAAGATGTCATTTTTTTGTTGCTTGCTATTTCTACTGAGACCAAATTCTAATCTCAGGTGAACTGAAACTAACTACTGTATAGAGACTCGATTTTGCCAGCAGAAACAAACCAACCCCATTCAAATTCCTGAGTGTGAAAAAGTAATTTGGCCCATTTTGGTTAAAATGGGTTTGTAGTGCAACAGAGCACAAGATTAAAGGAAGGTGGATCCATTTCACATCGTGCACTGCTGTTTGCATCTTCTAGAACCCCAAGTTTCCCTTCATATATATTTCATTCCTTCTCTGTCCCTAACTGAAAGAGGCTGGGTGGTTTAAGCAACTGGGTGGCTTTTCATACCTCTTGACAGGTCCCCAGTGATATTTAAAGGTAAGCATTCACATTGAAACCCCCAGAGCTTGCCGTGACTTTAAATGCTTCTTTATCTTGACTCCAGCTTCTTTATCTGGGACCAGTTTCTGAAAGCATCCTGTGACACTTAATAATGAGGTCTCTTGTTATTCACTAATGACCACTGTAAATGTTTTTTAAATCCAGTTCAAGTCCAATTATTTTAACAATTATGATTTTTTTTAGCAAGAAAACTAAAGAATATTTAAACCAGGGCTAGGTGCTATATTTCTAATCATGTCTAATTTTAAAAGACTTTTTCTAGCTGTCTTTATTGACATGTTATGTTACCAGTTTTTTCCCTCTCATAAATGTCACTGTAGCAAATGAATTGTCAGCTTGTCACAGTGAATCAGAAAGTTCTTTCCTGTGTCACTCACCTTGGACAAAGCACCGTGATAGCAACGCATATTCTGAATATTTTGTATCCCTTTCTAAAATGGCAATTCCCACCACCATGAACCCAAAGCCAAGAGCTACATCTCCCAAAGGAAGTTAGTCTTCATATTCCTTTTATTGGATGCTTCAATCCATTAGTATTATTTCTGCTCATTTTCATAAATATTCCCCTTCAACTAACGCCTGACTTTTAGAACACCTCTAGAAGAGGAGCTTCAAGAGAAGCCCCATCAATACCTAATTGACAACACCAGGCAACTCTTACTCTTTCTGTTGTTGGATTCCATGTCAGGTACAGTTGTCATCTCCTGCTTCTGGATTTGGCCCTTGCTGAGCCTGCCCCTGATCTGCCTGACCACCCTTCCATAGGCAGTGTTCAGGCAGGGCTGCAGAGAGGCCACCGGGGAAACCCTTTGGTGTGGCAGACCCCACTATGCACCTGCAACCGTTGCGCTGCACCACACTGGTTGCTGCTGCTCATGGGATGTGCCCGACAGTGCTTGGTCCTGATTATCATTCCCACTGCTTTCCGAAGTGATGTGGCAGCCAAAATGCTGGGCTGTTCGCTGCATGTAGCTGGCAGCTCCGTCAACATGTGCTGGCAGGAGGAGTTGGCTGGGTGGGTAGAGGCTGCCATGATTCTGTGACAGAGGCCCTGAGGACTGAGATCAAAGGTTAAATGGCTTTTTGCTGCCATCTCTTGATAAACCAGAGGAAAAGGCAGCAGAAGCTGATACAGTGCCTGAGTGACACCCACTAGGCTGGAACAGGCATTTAGCACTTGCTGATGAGGATGAATTTACCTTCTAGGTGGACAGAGCACTAACGAGTTGTCATGAGTGTTTGACGGATGAGCATCAGAGCTGCACTGGGAGAGAGGTTCATTATAAATAAACCTCATCCTTGCTCCCTGACTCAGGGCAGCGGGAGGCTAGGAGGAAAAAGTCATTTTTGCCTTTGAGGGAATGAGTAATTTCCTGAAGGCACAGTCTCTCTGTACTATGGAGAGAGCTTTCCACTGTAAAAAAGGAGGCTTGAAATGCAGCCTCTGTCATCGTAAGAGACGCTAGATGTGGACCCTGTGGTGGCCCAGGATCAGGGGCTGCAGAGGTCCATAGAGACCCCAAGCCTCTGCCAAATCTCAGTGAAGGGGACATTTCTGTGGCTAAACTATTCAACCAGCTCCTCACAATTTCACGTCCTAAATTTTGCTCGCTAGCTAAATCTTCTGTCTTCACACATATGGTTCACAGAATCACAGAATGTCAGGGGCTGGAAGGGACCTCGAAAGATCATCCAGTCCAACCCCCCTGTCAGAGCAGGATCACCTGTACCAGAGCACACAGGAACGCCTCCAGGTGGGTTTTGAATGTCTCCAGAGAGGGATGATCCACAGTAGTAAACACCCACCACTGCAGATCAAGCAGGTCTTCAGATCAGGCCTTAGAAGCAATGAAATACAATAAACATACTTTCCTTTGTAACTTATTGTGAAAAAAATAGAATTGAAGATTTTGAAAATAATAATAATAAAAAAAGTTAATTCTTAATTAAAGACTCGAAAACTTTAGCCTATGAATGCTGTTTTCATGAGCTTCAAGGCTGCCATAATTTCTGCTTAGCCAATGCCAAGCCCCTTCTTCCCCAGCATGTGGAAAAGAAAATAAAGCAAAATAAATTCAAATCAGCAGAGGATTTACTGAGAAATTCCTTTAAACACGTGTTGCATAAAATGCTGTGGCCCCTGAACAAAGCCTGGGATCCATGCAGAAAGCTCAGAGCTCTGTGATACCAAATCACTTTCCTCCTTGCTCATTCCTGCTCCTCTGATGCCACTCAAGACATTGCCTGATGCTTGTCTTCTGAATGAAGTGGGATTGAGGAGGCAAATGAATGAATCCTCATTAGTTTGTGGGGTTTGAAATCTGTAAGTCATACAAGTATTCCATAAAATAAAGTTTTCCTGGAAATTTTTCCAGTGAGACCTTGAGTGAGATGGTATGCCTCCATCGTTAGGTGGCAGCTGAGTGAAAAGGGATTTTAGACTGAGCTTTTGGTCTTAGATACCTTCATGCTATCTACATCCTTCTTTAGAGGTGCAGGGGCTTTTATTGGATATGACTCTGAGAGAGAAGAGTGAAGTAGTAAGAGAGATTAGAAATAAATTAGCAGAACACCAAAGGGATTAAGAGTGTGATAAACCTGAACTAGTAAAAGATCAATACAGGAATTTCTGCTTTTTTACTTCAATTATTTGTCCTTTTTTTTTGGTCTGGAAATCATCTCCCATTGTTGAAGATTGATTGGAAAATTTAAAATATTTTTTAAAATTTTATTGAGGTAGCTAGCCATCAGCAGAATTGAAACTAAATTTTAATAACAAGAATCAATACTTCCCTAATTTTTAAGACATGAAATGTGGATCATCACCAACATGCATACAGCTAGTACATACCCTTCATTTAGTTAGACTGGTGTCCATATACAACATTTGGTATTATCCAGCAAATCGAGAAAGTGATGCAACCCTTGTGTCTGCTCTAAACTCATTAATATAAAAAAACACACCCACAGTTTGAAAAATGAGAAACAAGACACTAAAATATCTGCTACATTGCTGGTGCTGGCCTAGGCATATTCCTGACTTCCAATTGAACAACCTTTACAATTAACCAAGGAAATTACCTTGTTAAGCCTATGAATGTCCTTGAGGATCTCCTTTTTAACAGAACTTTGTATCCCATTCAGGATAATAATAATAATAATAATATTGTTTATTGTAATGGATAGGAGAAAGTTTCAGTTCCCTTCTTTCCAAAAATAGCTAATGCAAGTGCAGTAAAGAGCAGCACACACTTATTAAAAAAGAAGGCTGGAAAAGCCAAGCAGTTCCTCTCCCTTCACTTAGTCACACATTTCATATGAAGTAAGTAATTTTTAACTGTGTTAGAAAATTATCTCTCTTTCCCAGTTTTAAATTTTATATGTCAGCTCCATAATATTCCAATGTTGTGGCCTCAGCCGTATCGACGTTGATTTGTCCTAGACCATCTAGCAAGACTGATGGTTGTGCAGGGGAAAGTTAAACCAATGACTTTCTAGTATGAATTGCTTAATCCCTGCAGGACACTTGGAAAAAATAATGCTTTTGAACAGGAAGATGATTCTTGTACATGTATTTAGAGCAATATTCCAATGCCCTGCTGTATCCTCTAGGAAAATCTAACTGTGTTTAGCTGTCATCTTAAGTTCTTATGTGATTTAATGATACGGGATAAGAAGATTATTCTGATAGGATATTAGGGGGAAATATCAATCTGATCTCATCCAATGTTTCTGCATCAGCATCCTCAAATAACCTGTGCTGCTTAGCCTCTGTTCTTCCTAATGAGAACTAAGCTTTCTGTCATTGTTCCTGTAAAATATCCAACATTACTATTTAGCTTTTCTTCAACAGACAAATATAAAATGAGAATCCTGTTTAATCTTGGGAAGTGTTACAAGGCTAAAAAGAAGTCTAATAATGGAAAAACAAACTAGAACTCCTACTTTCTGCTCCTGATTGTCTAGATGGCCTCAGACTAATTACTTCATTGTAGACCAAAATAATTTGTGAGTCAAAAATTAAAAATCTCCTTTTCTTTACTTTTGATCATGTCCTGCTATTAGATGACCCAATGTAATTTCATAGGTTCATAAGCACATGTACTGGATCAGATTAAAGCACAGGCTGGTGCTCTGTCTCTGGCAATAGTTTGCCCTCCCTCCCCATGTTCATTCCTAAAACTTCATTTTAGGATGGACTATTAAAAGAAGGCAGTAAATTTTCCTTCAGAATACATTTGTACTCCTGCAAATCTATGGGTTAAGGTATTATTTCCTATCCATTCAAAAGGAAATTAGAAGTGAAAAAAACATTACTCTA
Source organism: Chloroceryle amazona (assembly GCA_027560015.1). Lineage (NCBI taxonomy): Eukaryota > Metazoa > Chordata > Aves > Coraciiformes > Cerylidae > Chloroceryle > Chloroceryle amazona. Next base: position 4,135 of record JANHFX010013696.1, on the reverse strand, counting down.
TCAGTTGTAATTAATTAAGATCAATATGTGAGGTGGTAGCATGTTTAGATGCAAATTCATGTACACTCTTGTCCGTTTTTAGCTCTTAAGTGCTAAATTATTCCAATGTTGTCATTTTGCATGATAGCACGTTACAATGTAAAATGGACATAAAGATTTGTCAAAACCTAATCTTATGGCTACTAAAATCTCAAGGACAGTGATTAGATTTTTTATAAAACAGGTACTCCAAATGCATCATACCAATCACATGGGTAAATGGAAATACACTTTCTTGTTCCAGTGCTTTGAGATTTGCTATTCCCCATTTTCTATTCAAATAACAGATGAGCTTCAGCATAGAAATGGAAGAGAAATTCATGAACCCTGTAAAAATGAGAGAGGGAAGAGAAGTACTTTTCTTCCAGGGTGCATCCGACACACTGGATTTTCAGTAATAGTCAAACCAGATGGAGACATTCTGAGGACTTTTTATATTATTATACTGATAATCTCACATTTAAAGTCATTCCAGAGAATGCTAATTACTTTTCTCTAGTAAAGGAATTTAAAAGATAAGCTATTTTTCAAGAGATTTTCCTCTGTAGTCTTCAATCCTTTGCCTACTATATGACTGTATGATCAGAGTGAGAACTACAAACTCTGTAAACATGAGGAGGCCTCTGCTGAATGTCATCATCCATTGGGAGCTTATGGAACTCACTGGGACATAAGTCAATTTTTCCCGTATTCAACATTTTCAAAAATACGGTGTGTGTAACTCTGAATCTTTAACTCTGTAGAATAAAGGAAGAATGCCTTTACAAAAATTAAATAATCATACTTTTTAGTATGTGGAACAGATCAGTATCCAATATCCCATGAAATTTTAGATATATGGGACAAAAGTACACTTAAAATCAAACCAAATATTTAGCAAGTAAATGTTTTAGGAGAAGGGACAATTACATTATGATGAATAATCCATTAACATTTAGACTGTACAATCAATACATAGAGGTATGACTGCAATTATTCTGCTACCTTAAAAAACCTCAACATGAAGAGTTTGCCAAATGGCAACAGAATTACAGTGTTCTTTAATCAGAAAGCAATTCTTCTTTTCTAATGTTGCTGAATTTAAGAACTTTTTACCAAATCTTTATTTTTTATGTAACTATCAATGTATCCTACTGAAGATTAACATGATCTATGAGCACCCTAACCTTAGTATTGTCTACTGATGGTGCATGTTGACATAACTTCTTTACTGTTCTATTGTTTCTCTCTTTCTTGTCTAGATGCTAGTTTATTTTGTATATGTATAGTCCCCTAGAAATCCTCTGTTAATTCCAGTGAAACATTTTGACCCCATCCCAGAACATGTCCCAGTATAACACAATAGCCAAAGCAAAGAAACCTGCACACTCAGTGCATGCAAATAAAAACAGCATAAGGTCTGCAGCTAAGATTTGATTCACTGTGATTTTAAACTGGAAGCTGAATGTGCTTACACGGAAAATTCAGAAAATTTCATCCTTTACATTAAAAAAAAATGTATCAGAAGTTTGTAAATCAATGCCTACAGATGTGAGGTAATGCACAATTAAGTAATGTAATCTAACATATGTCCTACATACTTAGGTAGAGTGGGGGGCAGCCATAGTATGAAAGCACCAGTCTATCTATTGTAGACCATATGTCACATTTGTAGACCACTTGGAAGCTGCAGCTGGTGCACAATGAAGTTCCTATTTGCTTAGCAGATCTGGCAGTAGGAGAATACCTTATGCTAGTGTTATTTTTACTCTATGTTCCCACAGTACAAATTCACCCTGTTGATGCTGATTTCTAAATCTGTGTATGTTTTTAATAATTGTTACCTGAAAAGCTCTTTTTCATCACGGTAAATCTCTTGCAATTCATGTTATGTTGGCAGTATTGTCTCTATTTTTCTTTGTATCTTGCATCTTAATTTTTGGACAATTACAGTGCTAAAAACTTTCTTATCCTTGTTATTCACTTCCATTCTTGATAGAAATTTTTCAAAACTAGCCTCATTCCAACAAATTTTTAATTCAAAAAACCACTACATTTTTCCAGAAAAAGTTTCTCCAAGACCTGCTTTTTGGAATGCCATCAATTAATGGAAGATTAAGAAATATGGATGATTTATGCTTCTCAGTAATTACAAACTAGACCCAAAAAAGTGTCATACCTTACTTAAGTTATATCCTGCACCATGTTCTAGAACCAAGAAAAAGAAGTCTTGGTTTAGATCTTGATCCCCTCTATAATTCAATTTATTTGTGTGTATATATATATATTTTAATACTTTTTTTTTTCCTATGAAGCTATTGTTTTTCATTTTTCTCTAGGTGATGTGTGACAGGCTTCCCTGATATACTGCCAAACACTACACCAAAACTTCCTAATATGTCCAGGTCTGCAATTAATTTCTTCTACTAGTCTCCAACAGAGTGCACCCTTGCAATCGATCAATCTTATTATGCTACAGTATCAGAACTATACAGGCTTGATTAATTGCCCCAGTTTTTCAAGGATGTCATTTACTACTAGAGAGAAAGAAATGTTTCCTTCCCTAGCAAATCCCTCTAGTATACCCAAAGCATTTAGTTATTTCAATTTTAGAAGAAGAATGATGGCCTAGGGCAGTGACTGTGGCACCCCTAAGAGTACTTGTCCATCCTTCCTGAAGATGCTAAGCTCCATCCTTAGCTTGTGCAGCTCCACTGAATGTTCATGAAGTTCTTATCTGGTCACCTGCAACAAATTAGTGTCTGGTTCTTTCTCTGATTCTCCTCCCATGATTCTGATGCACTTCTTTTAAACCAAGGGGTTCTTTTTCTTGTTTCAAAAAAATGGGATGATGTTGAGAACCTATCAGAATTGCACATAACAACAATTTTTCATAGAAAATTAATTTCAGAAAGGTGCCAGTTTTTCACCTTGCCTCTACAATAACCTACATAATCATATAATGATCAAGAACAACACCAAAACGTATTAAAGACACATTTTGACTTTCCAAAATGAAGTAGGTAATCTCAGGTTCTCCTGGTGTCCTTTCTCATATTCAAAACTGTCCCATTAACATTTTGAATAAACAGGAAGAAAACATTTCTTTCACTTTCCTCTGACAAGAAACTTGCAGGATGTGCATTTATGCAAGTGTGCAGTGCTCCTATCAGATTTGTTCTGTAAAGTTCTGAACTCAGGCAGTTGCTAAGATGGAGATGCAAGTCCAGGGCTGACGTTTCTGTCCATCTGTGGTCTCCAAAATGCAGCAAAGCCCTTACAGATACATTTAACTTTAAGCATTTGCTTTTAGCCCCTCCTGTTTCTGGAAAGCATTGAAGCTTTAACACTTTGCTGAATCAGACTGTTGGTTAGGTGCCAGCTTTTGGCTGAGGTGTTAAACTGAAATCCTTTCTGCCTGGTTTCTTTGACCAGCAGCTGGGAAAGAAGAACAGTCCAAATCAAGGAAAAAAAAAAATAAAAAATAGAGAGATGTTCTTGCCGTGGTGGGCTTTTTTTCTTTGGTGTTGGGTGTTTTTGGTAATAATTCTGAGATGAAAATTTATGAAGGGGTCTTTTCTGAGTGCATACACTTCCCGTGCCTTTGCAGAAGGTAATCAGTTTTGATGGTTTTCAGAAGCTTAAAGTAAAAAAAAAACCCAACCCAATAAAATAAAAATCTCACATGATGTTCCATTACATCATTTTACAAATGCATCAGTCTTTTGTTTCCTTTAACACGCAGCTTTCAACTTTCGAGAAAAACACTCCCAGTGACTGACACTACAATTGTACGTCTGCCTTTTTAGCCGCAGAACGATTCAGCTGTGGGCATCATGACTTTCACCACCCGTTTAACATATTCTTTACAGTTCTTTGAAGCATCGAAAGCAAGGAGGGAGGTCACATTTTATTCCTGGATGGAATTTCACTCGAGGCGTTCCCAGCTGCGAGCCCGATAGGTCGCATCATCATGCCAGCTCCGCAAAGCGTCGTGTAAGCGGGAGGTGCGAGCACCCCGAGCGGCGGGGGGCTGGGGGTGCACCGAGGGACGGCTGCCAGGAGAGAACCGCCGGTTTTAGGGGCAGAGTCGCCGGTGCAGAGCTGCCGGGAGACG
>JANHFX010013695.1:18791-40188 GCA_027560015.1 Chloroceryle amazona | reverse complement strand
GCTCGGTGTCGAGAGAGGGCAAATTCGCCCCGTTCAGAAGTGCTAACTTTGTGTGAGGGAGGAGGACAAAAGTCCTTCCGCAGAAAAAAAAAAACAAAACAACAAACAAACCAACGGAGGTGACTTTTATAAAAATTATTGGTATTTCATGTAAATAAAAAGCTGATCTTTTACTTACTCCATACTCGCTCACTCAGGGGGAGGAGCTTTGCTCGCGGTTTCCTCTTCATCCTAAGCCTTCTGATCTTTGCTTCTGCAGGGGGCTTTTCAAAAGCAAGGTTTGTATATTCCCATCACAGTAATTGGCGGGAGTTGGGTCTCCTTAAAAAATCTGGTCAAAGGCATTTCATCCCCCCTGCTGCTGGGGAGGGTTCCCCTGCCTGCTCCTGGTGGCTTGTGCTGAACAAGGAAGAACTGTTGTAGAGTAGAAACTGGAAATGCAGCTCCTGTAACAACTAAGGCCAATGGAAAGAGCTTTAGGGGTAACCGAGTGGAAGATCACAAATCACTGCAGGGAGACTGCTGCCATGTGGACAGCCACAGTATGGATGGAAGCAAGACAGCCGTGCCTAATGCGGAGGGTTAGCCAGCTAGCTGTGTTGAGATCAAAGAAAATTAATCATCACAGTAACCTGTTGGTGCATGCGTACCAGCTCTGGCAGCCTGCCTAATTCCCCATTATGTTGTTATAGATCCTGCTTGTGAGATTTCTCCCGTGCCAGCGCTAACACATGAGTGGCTGCACAGTCTGACTCACCATGCAACTTCACAGGCCCATGGGTGGCATCAGACCCCTCGTTTTACTGGCTATGTGTGCTTACAGTGGTTTAAAAAGAGGGTACAAGAGTGTCAGGATGTAATCCACTGAATAAGAGCTTTGTTCAGAGAAAGACAGAGGAAAGGGTAGTGGTTCTTGCTGTAGAGGTAGTCCTGCTCAGTGGCCAAAAATAAATATTAATATAAAATACCTTGTCAAGGTGGAGAAAACAATTGGAACTTATTAACTAGACCTTGATAAATACAATGTGTCAATACAATGAGGTTCACAGCATCATTGGTGGGTACAGTGCATGAGTCTCAAGAACAATGTTAGGGAGTTGAATGTTTATCTGGATTTGGCAGTAGCAGTTGCACTATTTTCCTCAAGAACCAAGAACTTCTGCCCAAAGGAGTAATTGGCTGAAGTAACTGAAGGTGTGAGAAGCTCATGGAGCGAGAAATGAGAGGTCAAGGGAGGAACCTTCAGCTCAAATTAGAACAAGGACACTCCTAAGGAGAGAGGGATGCTTGTGAACATCAAGGAGCAGAAATCAAGGTAAAGCTTCAGAAATTAAAAAGAGTTGGGTGTTTTTGAGGGACTTGGAAAGAACTAGGTGGAAATTGTACAAGGAAGCAGCGGAAAGTTCCTGTGTTACAAACCAAGACTCCTAACATAACTTAAAACAGTTAGGTTAGAATTTCCAGGGAATTACAGAATGTAAGGGTAGAATTTCCAGAGGAAAAGGATATTAAACAAATTTTAAAAGGTTATTTTTCTGCTTCAGCTGCAGGAGGAGGCAGGATACCATCGTCTGCTGACTACCCAGATGAAAAATAAAAGACAGTATGGTTTTGTCAAGACAGCTTTTATTAGTGCCCTTGACCATTCCAGACTTCCTTCCATACTTTGGATATCATCAGGGTCTGATGACTGTGCTTTCATGGCAATAGCTCAGGTGTCTTCCTGTACCCTGTGTCTCCTACTGCCACTTGTCCCTTGGCTCCCAAGCCACACACACCTTGGCCTTCATGCCATCCTCCTCCTCCCTTTAATGTAAGGTATACTGAAGGCACGGCAGGAACAAGCTTGCAGGCAGTTGCCCATCTGCGTCCTGTGAGACACCCGTGTAGAGTTGTCCCTGTGTAGTTGTCCCTGTAGAGTTGTTCAGTTGAGAATTGGCCAGGGAGAGTTGTCCCATTCTACTTCTGTGGCCATCAATGCTACCATGCCTCTGCCAGCACTGCTTAGGAGCTGGCTACAAAGGGAGATTTGGGAAGGGAAAATCCTTTCCCTGTTGTGTTCTCTAACCAAAGAGGCTGCCTCCATTCAGAAAAGTCCAATCCTTCTCAGAAAGTACAGACAGCTGTTACCCAGGGTGTCATGTTTCCAAGCTTTACCATTCACCTGGGCAATTTCTTCTGATCCAAAAACCCCAGAGTAATCATCTGCCATCATCACTGCTGCTGGAGGGACTAGCTACAAGGAAAGAAGGGACCTACTTTCAAAGGAGATTCTGTGAGGACCTGTGGGCAAAATTATTTTTGAAATCTTTGGGAAATGGTGGTCTGCACAAATTTATTATAGGGACATCTTATGCATTACCAGTAAGGATAACAAAATTAAGCAAGACCTCAGTCCATGAATCACTTAGAAATTCAGAACAAATGCCCAAAGCTAAGCTTCTAAGTATACATTCATAAACATCAGAACATTAAATTATATCATTACTTGTACAGCTCTAATCCTGGTATGCTTCAATGCATTTGAACTATGCATTCAATTGTCAGCAGATGCAAGTTAAAACATGCTCCTCAGATCATTCTGACTTGATCCTTCCTGAGAGTGTCCAGCCTAAAGACACCTTTAGCAAATTCCGTGCCATTCACAGGAACAATCGTCATATACAGGCTCCATTAAAACAAACAAACAATCCACCAATTGTCAACGCCCCCAAAGAAAACACTCGATATAAAAGTACTTTTGAGAAAGTAACAGATTCTTTCCTTTATAGGCTGATGACTTTATTATCACCTTCCTTATCACACCAACAGAATGGGAACGTCCCACAGCACGGCTGCAGCCATGGCTTCCAGACCACGTTGTAGACAGAGAGCTGCTCTGGGACTGGAGTCAGAGTCCTGCGATGCTCTTCTATGGCTCTTCCAATCTTCTGTATTACAGTGTCAAAGAGGGGCTCGGTGTCAGCTGACAGAGGTTTGGCTTCAGACGGGTCTCGTGAGAGATCAAACAGCAATGGAGGGTCATGCTGGGTCACACCTTCCCCAAAACACGGGCAAAATCCTCTATCATAACATGCCCCAGCTCCGATAGGTCGGAAGACAGGGGTCACATAATGAGCCTTCCAGATCGCTCCAGCTGGCAGGAAAGAGAGAAGGCTTGCAGTGATACTCGTGGTTATCACAAGGCATTAGAAGAGTGAATGTTTTTCTAGAGTTCATTTCTGGTTGTTCTTCAGCTCTACATTTAATGGCTGCTGCAATTTCATTTATACAGAGAGTTGGGTGAGATAGAAGATGGGTGAGACCCCTTCTGAGCTTCACTAGCCTTCCTGGAATGCCATGTGCCTTGAATCCACAAACTCTCTGTGCTATACAATATATGGATTGCAAGTAAATTCTTTACCACCCTACACCTGGAACTACTTGGAAAGCTGCAATCCCAGAAAAAATGTTTTAGACAAATGTGCCCTCCCATAGATTCAATCTAATTCTTGGTAAAGGAGTTCTGTACTCACTGTCCTTCTGGTGCCACCGTGCAGCGTGTAAGTGAATGCCACAGTAATGAAACAGGAACTCATGCTCTGAGTGCTCAACTCTTCCTTGCAGTAAAGGCATCAGATCCCGGCCATCAATTACCCTAGCAGAAAAAACGGAGACCATCAGACTGATATAAGCTGTACAGGACTAAATTCCTTCTGCACACCTCTTCCTGGAACTGGCAAATCTGAACAAGGAAGATGCTTGTAGAAGATTGCAGGTAGATGCTGAATCTCAAATGTAGATAAGAGGTAACTGAACTGTGGTAAACATTTATGTGTCTAGAAAAGGAGTGAAAGAAAAATGTCATACTCTTAGAATGTGTTTTCAAAGTAGATTTTCCATTGTTTGGGGAGAGAAGGAGGAATAAAGGTATTTGTGGTTTTTTACCTGTCCTGAGGTAGTACCCCTCCAGCCAGATGAACTACTGTAGGATAAATGTCCATAAGGCTTGTAGGTTCATCAATAACTATGCCTGCAGGTAACACTCCTGGCCATCTAAATATCCCTGGGACACGGATCCCTCCTTCCCAGCCTCCCATGGCTTTTCCACCTTTCATAAAAAAACAAACAAACAAGCAAGATTTTGTTTAAATAAGGTTTCCTGTTTTACAAACACATTGCCTCATCAGAACTCAGGGTGGATAAAATTTTAAGGCATAAAGTGATTTCTCTTTCTTTTATGATCCTGTAGCACACCTGTTATAGTTAAAGCAAGGGTTCAGATGTGAGATGCAATTAATATTTAGTGAGAAGTTACACAATCTTATAAACAATAACATGTAATCAGTTCCCTCATGAGGAAATGACAGTTTGAGAATTCATGCTTAGACAGAACTGTCTCCATTTTCAAATGCCTAATTAGAATGAGACAAATTTGCTTCTCAGTGATAAAACATTGTTACTCCTTGAACATACGGTCTTACCTAAGCTTTAGGGGTGTCCTGAGTACTTTACTAGTTGTTGCTGCATTGTCACCATTCCTGACAGCTCTTACCTCTGTATATTCCATTCCAGCCCCCCAGCTGCCTTTTGCCTTCTTGTCTTTCCAGCCATCCACCATGATCAGAGGAAAAGTAAACGAGGGTAGTATTTTGCAAGCCTTCCTTGTCAATAGCATCTAGAACCTGGCCTGTAACCAGAGGAAGATGTGTGTATTAAAAAGTAAAAATATTGTTTGCACTACATAAATTTTAGCCTCTGACTTGTGAACATTCATTGGTGTAATTTCTCATCTATGGAGGGCTGCTCATTATTTAAAAAAAGGGTTTTTAGGACTGAGGTTTGTAGTTGTGATTTCACTGTCTGTAAAAAGACAGAAAATTTGTGTTGTGCTGTAACCCCTTTAATATTGGTATTATAACAAACAAGTGCAAGAACCACAGTCACAGTCCAGAAGCCTGCATTGTAAAGGGCAGAAGCCCCATTTGCTGTAAAAAGCCTCAAAAAGATAGACTCTGCATCAGTGGTGGCCATCACGAGAAATGAGGGAAAAATGGCATTTTACCCTTAGCTTATATTGTCTAGACCACAGTTATTATTTGCACTATATTAATGGCTAGGTATAATATGCATTGATAATATAATTCTTTTCTATTTAAAAGTAATTCTTGAACTGTTTCTGATGTTCTTGATTATATTTTCAGTGTGTGACAGGTAGGTTTGAAGACTTATCTGATTCTAATCCCTTTTACAAATGTGGTTACTTTTCATCCGCTGTCACTGAGTGATAAATAAATCTCCCTTCCCTCCAAAAAACAAACTGAAAAATAATGTGAATCTAATTTCTGTGGGCATAACAATTAACATTTGTGAACATTTCTGGATTTATGATGGGGCTGAAAAATATTCAGGACTCTGCTGAATGCAGCAGTCACGGAGAAATATCTTGCTGCTTTATACCTGGAATTAATTTTCTTATCAGTTTTATCATCTTCTGATGTGTCCTACTTAGAAATAAATAAGACATGACCATAAGAGGCTGAAATTACCAGGTCTTTAATAATCAAAGAATATGAAATAACTCGCACTTATTTAGCAAGAGGAGCAGGAGAGCTCCTTGACAGAAGCCAAGGGGACGTGGTTGAAACTGGTAAACTCTAGACCCCAAAAAACTGAGTGAACAGAAGGACTCATTTGGTCCAAGACTGGAGAGAATCAAAAGGCAATACTATAAGCCAACAGTGCTCATACAAGTTTGACAGGTGTTCATGAATAATTTAGGACTTTTTTTCCTTCTTGTTTTTAATTCTCTTCCTTGTTCTTTTAATAACAACTGCATTTTTATTATATGTTCAGACCTAGATACTAGGTAGTTGGAAACATTGTTATTTGCTGTGGTGACTTACCCACCATCCAGTCCATCTCTTCAACATTGTCTCCATATAAACCATGGCTGCTCCTCCCAAGAAACTTCTTTGTGGTGAGGAGAGGGGTGTGGGAGTGTAAAAAGGAAAGAAAGAGGAGGAATGGCTTGTGCTTATTTCTAAAAACCAGAAACCAACACTTTATTGTTAGGGAGGAAGGCTCTTCACACACACAGAGGTCAGTCATAATGGAAAATGGTGCTGTGGTTTGCATACATGCATATTTCAACAATCCCTTCAGAAACATCTCACTTTGTAAGGATCTGTCTGATAAAATAATTCTTGGTTTATATAAAAAGATCATCTTTTTTTTTCCCCCAAATCATAGAAAAGTTCTGTATTGAATCTCCACTTTCTGCTATTGCAAACCATGTTGTGTTACTGAAACGAAATCTCCTGCCAGCTGTTGCCCACGTATCGGTCTGTAAGATAAGGCTACATTGCAGCTCTGCTTCTCCTTCCCCACCCCCCCATTCCTGTCATCTGTATTTCCTCAATATAGCCTACAAATATTCATTCCAAAACATGGAAATTTGAAAATGTAATCAGCTTTAGTGATGTTAGGAATAGAACATACTTAAGTGGCAGCTTTTTGTTTGTTTGGTTGGTTTTGTTTTTGTTTAATATGGTAACATTATTAATATTTTTCATAATTAATAGATGTAGTAGTACTTATAATCCTACATGATATTGCAAAAATGATAAAAGCTTCACGTGAGAAAGTGCCATTTAAATGTTGCAAAACATAGAAGAAAGAGAAAAATTGTGATCCAAGGAAATGCTCTTTACCTTTCAATAAATGAAATGGACTCTCTGAGGATAAGGGATGTAGTCCTGTCTGTCACCATTGGCTGCTCAGTAACTTCGTGGTTTCTCATCATAATGCAGTTCCAGTGTCGTATAAACCCGTAACTTGAGAACCAGGATATGAAGAACAAGAGACTAAACCCAGCAAGGCAAATCACGGATTTCCAACTAACTGAAATCAAGCCAGTCAGTCGTCCCAGGGCAGCGGTGAGTGTAATGAGGCCAATCATCTGAGTTGAAAGACAGAGTTTCCTTCTAAAGGCTCTGTCCATCTCTGGTGTTTCCGTTGGTTGGCAGTCACTTATTAGCGTGAAAGGCATCCCATAAAAATAGCCAAACCCATGGTTTAAAGGGTGGTGACAATGGTCGTTGCGGGATTCACAGTTAACACCTTGATGCCACTTCCCTGAAAATACAGATTATTAAAATGAAAAGAGGCTTTTCCCCTACAAAACATTTCTCAAAAAATGGTGGTCGTTTTTTTCCTACTTGTGATAACTTCTTCATCCTACACCTATATACTGAGTATGCAGTGACATCATGGGATATATCTTACGACTCATGAAAGAAAACCTCTACAAATTATAAATTTCCAACAGAGTTATTGGTGCTTTCCACACATATTTGTGCCCTGTAGCTAAAAAAATGGACTATAAAGGGAACTGGAAATAGAGAAAAATTCAAATTTTTAGAACAGAGCAAAAATTTATGGCCTTCCAGGAGACTTGTCAAGCATGAAATAGGAGGAAGCCTATTTTTGCCCTGTCTTTTTGTAAGCACAGGGCAAAATAACATTGTTCTCTTTACCTTCAGGATACTACCCAGGCTTGTTTCTGGAAAAGTTTGAGTGTCTTAATGTCAGAGCTATGGTAACACTTGGTGACATGTTGGTGCCAGACTGATAAGAGAAGCTAGGGATAGTGTAGTCAAGTAACTTGAAGTTCAACAGTGGGTTAGTTTGGCAGACAAACCACAAGATCCAGAAGAAGTTGGGCTCAGGAGATCAGGATTTCTCATGAGGCTCTACAGATGTAAGTCACTGTGATGATAATAGTATCTCTGTATACTGAATTAGAATAAAAAGCTTTGGTTTTCAATTATTCTTGCCAGTTATTCATATTTCAACTTATTTAGAAAAGGTAAGGCTGCTTTCTTTTAAATACTGAAGTCTTCATATATCAAAAGGAAAATTTCCTCACCTTTTGCAATACAATTTGTTCTTTATTATTAACTTATGTCCACTGTTATGACAAATGGCACATCAAAGCCATGCATTTGCATCCCTTCCAGCCTATCCAAACAGCCTGGTTAGCCATTTACACAAATACATAACAAGCTGACTGCTTTGGCTCACTAAGGCTTATGAATATCTGAATCAAGTGACCAAAATCTCCCTCTCATCACAGACATGCATTTTAATTGCATTTTAAGTGCTGCTTTTTTGATATAAAGTGAAAGTTCTATTCTAGGTGCTTTCAGATAAAATCTCTATTCAGTTTACCTCTTGACATATTTAGAGACAGCTATAGAATAAACCAGGTTTGTAATCAATATGTAGATACATTGGTCATAAATACAGATACAGCTAAAGTATCCTTGGACTTCAGATGCACTCCAACACCTAAGTCTCCAGCTGAGTTTGATAAAGGCTTCTGACATGCTACAAAGACTCAAATCTCCAGAAGATAAACTAAGTGTATAATTTGGATAAATTAATCTTTGAAGGAATAGGTTATACAATATTTGCTTTCTGACTATGAAAATCTGCAGACTGTTTCCCAACAAAAAGTCTCATTATCTCATCAAGCTGCAGGTTATTAAAAGGATTTAGCTTTACAATTAAGCTGGTTGTGCTCAGAGCAAAACAATCACAAACCATTCAGGTGAGACTATTTAGTGCTCATTCAGCTGTGGTGATGTGTGATTTCTTGTTTCATGACTTGAACATAAAGTTGTTCTTATGTGGTTTTTGTTGTGGCACTTACCATCAGTGCTTTCCATCATCTCCTACAGTGCAATTAATCAGAGTTTGTCAATCCAGTTAAATTAAGTGATGCTCTGTCTGTCTCTAGTGTTATTTTAGCTGAGATGCCCACAGGGAAAATGCCAGCCCATTTTGCTGTCTAGCTTCCAGGAGGTATGCAGCACAGCTTCCCTGCAGGGTAATTCCTTTGGCAAAATGGAGACAAATCTGATTGCTTTTTTAGTGACTACGTGCTGAAACCAAGCTGAAGCACGTGGCTAACAGACATGGGCCTTTTCATGAGCTGATTAAAACAACTACAATAATATCACTGCAAAAGTAAGAGGAGAAAAAGATTCAGTAATACAGAATTTAAAAAATGCTTGGAGGGCTTTATTTAGTATTGTCCTGTATGGCTTAGATTTATTTTGCTGAATGAATACAAATCCATTCTTGCAGATACTTTTATTAGTAAATTCAGTTGATTTGTGCAGCTAATATTTTTATGTGTCAGACATAGATTTTGGATATTGACATTTAGATGCTCAGATGAGGTAGGGCAAAATTCAGCTCAGGAACATTTGTGGTTTATCAATCTGTAGAATTATGTGACTTTTCTAAGATAAGTATTTATTTGACACTGGATCATGACCAGAAGTTACAACTGTATTAAAAAAAAAATAAAAATCCTACAAAATATAAAGTAAAATGGAATTTGTATTGATACTGAAGGAGGCAATGTTTTGTGGGCTGTGCTGAAGTCTTGGTGAGCTATAGTGGCACACTGTAATTAAAGAAAAAATAATTGCTTTGTTTCTGTTTTTGAAAGGTCAAAACCTGTCATGTAATGAGCTGCCTGTGATACATGTGTAAGGAAACCAAGTGTATTCTGTATTACCCAAATGTAATGAACTGCAACAGCTGAAAGGAACTTGGACCCATTAGAATGAGCACCATTCTCATCACTAAGGAAACTGTAGGACAAGCAAGTTGTAAAATAACCATAGGAGGGACTGAAGGAGTCTGGTGTTCACCCAGAGGACAGAGCTGGGTGATCACTAGGGGGTCCTGAGAGACCCTCAGAGACTCCATCCATATGCATAATGACTATGTAAATATGTTAATTAGTTCCAGGAAACAGAATGAATATGCATAATCAGTCTAGGAATTGCAATACATATGCATGTGATAGGGTAATATAAACTTTGGCTGGTGTGATACACAGTAAGCACATAAGGTGGAGCAATCCCCCAGGCATCCAGCGCTGCAATAAAGAAATGCCTGCTTCTTAATGCTATCTCAGATTGATAATTGGTGTTAAGAGGTTTATTTCCAATTTTGGTAACAGCTGTGTTGTTTTAAGTAGCAGCTGTTGCCTTTTGTTGTGAATCTGCTCTGAGCTGTGTAAAGCATTGTCATGCATATTTAAATGGCACTCATAATTATTTTTTTATTATTTTTTTAATTAAATAGTATTGGAATAATTATCATATATCTGATAGAATAGTATTCAAGAAATCTTAAGGTATTTTCCATTCTATATTTTAAGAACCACAGCTCTGCTTGAATGCAGGTCAATAGTACAGATTTTTCTCATTATCAGATGCTTGCTCTTTTTAGATTCTTTTTGCTCAGAATTTCTTCTTACAAGATATTATTAAATCAGGAAATAAGAATATTACAACTTATGCATGAGCAGTTGCTAACTGAAACAGATAGTATGAGTGAGATGTGCAGGTGAAACACATTCTAGGCCATCTTCAGGAGTGTCCCCATACCTATCAGTCCTGTGCTGTAGCCTTGATGCTGCAGTATTTTGGCAAAAGTGGTTTCATTTGGAGGAAGGCCTCCTGAGCCGCCAGTCCAAAAGATAACACGGTAACTGTTTATAGCATCCATCCCTAAAAAGAACAGTAATAAACAACCTTAGTAAGTATAAGGTAGAGTACTTTTACCAAACGTACTTTCTTGTTTCCTGGTTTCATTGATATTAGAGTGTTAAATATTTATTCTAATACTGTTTGTTTGGGGAAATTAATTTAGGACTCTGTGCAAGATTAAGAGAGTTAAGTGTCTCCGTTATAAAACACTGATTCTTCTTTGTATCCCATTTTGGTTTACTCAGGATGACACAGATGTATAGGAGCTTTTATACGTCACAGTGGCATCCAGGCTGTATGAAGTGCACTTTGTGTGACTGCAAGGGCAGGGAGTTTTCAGCCCTCTGTCAGCCTCAGATTCCAGCTTCCATAAGGATTCCTGGGAGCTAAAGATTTCCTTGAACAGTGATGTGGTTGGTATCTGACTTCTGCAACTCACAGAGTAGCAATATTCTCCTCATCTGCAGGATTACACCCTGTTATTTAGCATTATATACTGGCATGGCCCCATCATACAACATTATGTGAAGTACAATCTGTCATGAAAGAGGTGAATGTTTCTAGCCCTGTTATAGTGGGAGAGAGTCTGTACAAGCTCATGTACGTTTTCAAGGTATCTATCTCAGTGGTAGCTGTCATAATAAAAGTAAGATGGCATGTCAGCTTCAGAATTCCAGGAGGCACTGAAGATCAATTCTGATAGAACAAGTGTTAGAGAGTTGCTGTTAGAAAAATGTAAAACTATTTGGTTTTCATACCTCTTCATCTCAGGGATGCAGTTTGACAAGATAGTATTTTTTTCTTCAAAAACAGAACTGGGAAAAATAATATAGCTGTCAAGCTGTTATTTCATAGAGCGGATGAAGTCTGACACATCGGTAACAAAGCTTTCCTGTAAATGAGTGGTTCTGCACCTTGACTGGAGGGAATGGACACCTATCTGCATACATCTACTTTGCTCCCTGCAGGGCTGAGCTGTTTCTGGTATCTGTTGAGAAGCCGACCATGACAGAAATTAATGCAACTAGTGGTTTAGAAATGTGTTGCTATTATTATTCATGTTCTGTGTAATGACCTTTTTGAATGTAGCAACTTGTACTAACTCCATTCTGGCTGCAGTCTGTGCAATACAGCACCAAAAGGCAACCAAAGCTGCGAGCTGTGGGGGCAGCAAACTGCTCTGCAGAGCTGGTTCTCTGCTCTGCTTCCTCCCAGGTCAGTTCATTATACCCCATATATATAGATATCACCTCAAAGGTACTAGCCCTAGCTGGTGTGTCTTTGCGTGCCTCAGGGAGGGATGACATGTCGGTGGCACCCTTTCTGTTTGCACATCCTCACTTCTTCTATGCCCATTGTATGATATTGTTCCCTTCAGCAATACAGCAATGGCTGTGCAATGGCTGTATTGGTTTTGCAAGGCAAACCTGATCGGAGGGGATATCTGCCAGTGAGGAAAGCTGCTCTGCTGGGGGTGCAAAGCGGAGCCGCAGCAATGTGTTGGGTCAGTTTTACTCCTTCCTTTGCCAGGCGATCAATGTTTGGGGTCCTAAAAATGCAACCAACATTGTCAAATATCATTCAGAGGGTCTTCAAGGGAATGGGCGTGAAGCATAATATACTTATTTTTATTTGGGGAATTTTATTCTATTTGAAGATAGCCAGGAAATACTTTCTTTTATTATTTTTTATTTCAATTTTCTCATCTGATGGGGAAATACCTTTTTTTTTCTTTCTTCATTTACAGTTGTTATCCGGATAAATTTCAAGCCAATCATTCCTTCTTGTTTCCTAATTCTTATGCGGAGAGGTACCCCTCTGCTCTTGAAAAGAAAACTTGGAGCAATGCAGAGCCCCATCAGCTACCTATGATCATCAACTATCTATCAGAAATTTGCCAGCCAGTGCCAATCAGGGTGAAATTCTGAGAACTTTGTTGGAGGGGATTGATTGTTGTTGAGGGGAGTGATTGTATCAAGTTTGGTTTTGGTCATAAAGTGACAAGCTAGTGGGAAGTCAGTAGGTAATACCATGGCATGATTTTTAAAGAGAAGGCAAATTCTATGCCCTTGGGTTTGAAAAGAGAAGTATTTCCTAGTAACATGGTTTGTTGTACTGATTTGTACCATATTTTGATGTGAGAATGGTTAAAAATGGCAAAATAGAATTAAATGACATAAGACTTGATATGTTGAAAGAGGGGACAACATTTCTGTCTTTGGGTGTGTGTAAGAGTGTAGCTGTTTCTCAGTGTCAGACCATGAAGGAATACACAGGAGCAGTTGACATATTCCCCCAGTAAACCAGCTCTGGATATCAGGGCTGGCACTGGGAATGCCCTCTATCCTGTGAGGGGAGTGTATTACATTTCATTAGTGCCATCCATGGGAAACAATTTCCCCAGGAAATGAGCTTGAAGACAGATCAAACAGCTGATGATGGGTAGAGGATTGCAGTCTTAGGCTACAAAACACACCAACTCTTTTAATTGTTATGCTTGGTTTCCTTACCTGATAGTATCATTCCCATAGCAACCTACATCCCCTATGCCGAGATCATCAGCCATCAGCAGGACGATGTTTGGCTGTGTGATGATGGAAAGGTGTGTAAGTGGTGGCTGCAGAAACAGACCGAAAATCAGGGGTGTGACCAGAGATCTCCTGAAACAGAAGAAAGATAGAAGCCAATGACCTGGCCGCTCATGACTCCTGCTGCACATAGCTGAAGACCCTCCTACGTGAGCTTGGCTGCAGATCAGACCACTCTGCCCAGACATAGAGGGTTTGTTAAATTTGGATCATTGACCCAAACAGATGTCATGAAAAGGAAAGTGTCGGGACCGCAACTTTAAAATCTCCTTTTCTGATTCTTTCCAAACTTCCTATGAGCAGTCTCACTTGGGATTTTATGTGACATATGACATACAAGTGATTTTGCTTTAGTGGCTTGGGTTGTTTTTTTATAAGTTGATCTGGGAAACTGAGAATGAAATTGGTGAACAGCCTCGGATATCCTTCTCACCCAGACTGGGACCTTTGTGTTGTAAAAAAGTTAAGAACAAGAAAACCAAACAAAATATTGTGAGTATACTTTATAGATAAGCAATGCTACTATTTTATAATACAGAATTATGCAATTATTAAACTTTGCTCACTTTAGACCTAAGTATAATATAACAATAATTAATGAACTTTTTTCTTACCAATAAGGTGTTATTTGCCAAATCATTTCTGCATTTGGAGTGTTCAGATTCTGCATAACGAAGGGAGAGAGCCTTGTCATGTTTGCATCTTCCTAGCAGCCATTACAATAAAAATAGATAAAAAACTTAAAGCCTATCAACATTCCTTGTTGTATTTACTTCAATGCATCTCAGATCAGATCCTAAATGGAGTAAAGGCATTAATGTTATTTTTATTTTTAGCACTTCTTCATTTCTTAGAGGAATTTTTCTGTAGAGAATTTTATCCTAAAATAGCAAAATAATTCTTTTTTTTTGTTGCATGACTCAGCTGCATGAAAAATACTTATTGTTCAGAAAGGAAGAGAAGAGCTTTTTGAAATCCAGTCCTGAATACGATTTATTTTTCTATAATCACAGCAACACTAGCAACCTGCTGCTTCTTCACAGAAAGTTCCAAGTTTCCTTTCAGGCTTGTAAGAATTATCTTTAGTTGTAAAAATTCTAGTCATCCTCTTCCAACAATGACATTTTCTTAGAAGACACTGAATTTGTGACCTCCTGCTTGACTCTGCACTGAGCCTTTTCCTTCTTCATATGTGTCAGATTTTGGGTTGTGATTCCCCCCCTGCCAAGCTTTTTGCAAAGGTTCCTCTGAGGCTTTCTTTTTCACTGCCAGCACAAGACAAACTGTTTCAAGGCTTTGAAGTAAGGGCCAAATGACCTTGTTTCAAGAGCTTTAAAATAGACTCCTTTCAGATTAATAAATATCCATAGTTCTTACATTTTATTCATCAACTCTACAAGCCTCATTGGGAAAATTTACATTTCTGTGGTTAGAAAATTGGCATTCAGGCAGCTCTGAACACTTATTTACAAGCACCAATGCTGATGCAGCATCACTATCTGCAGACACTCAACTTCTTGCATTTGGATTTGTGCCTTTGCTGGATCCTATGTAGGTATAGGAAGGATACTGGAGGACACCTCAGACATCTTTTACATATGCACTCTGTGTGACTTCAAAACAGGTGAAATAAAAGGGAGTTGGAAATATTCAGATTTATCATGAAATTAGTTGTCACTAACTACCTGTACTTTACAGTAGATTCAAAGCACATCCTGCAGCCAAGACTGAGCTTCTTCAGAAGCTGCCTGTAAAATAGTGGGTAATACCCAGAAAACAGTTACTGCACTGACTGGTATACCTGTCAAACCTTTTCCTTAGTGAAAGGTGATGGGAGTCCAGGCAGAGAAACTTTAGCAGCTGTGGTGGGAGCAAGAAGGACAGTGAAAGCAGTTGCCCTGTTCCTTGCCTTTCTGAGAAGTCAGGGAGACCCCAGGGTATCCCCTCCATGACAGTACAGCTCCTTGCTCAGGCGCTGGCAGCTGAGACAGCAGCAAGCACCCACCTGATTCAGACACCAGCAGTTCAGAGAATGCCTTTTGGGGAACCTTTTTGAGACCACTTTTGCCACGCTGCAAGCCAGCTGTCCATTTTGCTATCTGAATTCAATTCAGCTTAAAGCAAAACTCTTTCCCTCCCTCTCTCATTATTTATATTTCCCCTCCCACTCCTGTAATTCAGATTTTATCCCTATCTTCATCCATCTTAATAATCCAGGATGGTATAGCTTGCATATCTTTCACATTTTACTGTTTTCCTTTACTTACTGTTTTATTCTTTCTTTACTTTTCTATCAAAATCCAAGAAACTGAAATCCCAATTCAAGCCAGTTTCCTTAAGAGGAAATATTCATCCTTTTAGATGCAGTAAGATGACACTTTTTATGAGAACAGTACACATTTGTGGCATTGGTTTGGCAACAATCAGTGGAAGGTCTTACAGGTAATTCCACTCAATTTGGTACCATTCGGTCTGTGAAAATGTCTTCTAAAAATTCCTATTTTGTAGACTTGATACAGATACAATAAAAGCCAGACTCATGACAACAAGTTGCCTGCAGCTTTATACACAGGCTTGTATGAGAATAATGTTGTTGTAAAGGGAAATGCCTTTTAGAAACTTCCTCAAGATGTTTTTAAAAACAGAAGAAAAAAAAATAATATCCAAATGCCCACATTTTCCTGTGCATTTCCCAGCATAGTAAGGAAGGAATACAGTACCTGGTCAAGTTACACTCAAAGCAGGCAGTTGATAGACTGAAGCATGCGTTTATTTTCAGTTGACTTAAAACCATTCCCAATTTTTCAGTATGGCTACTGCTGCTACAGCACAGTAGCTAACATCATCTGAAGGCAGTCCTTCGATCTGCCCTAGCTGCTCATGCTCACTTCACCACAGGAAAGCTGTTATAACTGGAGCTTGCAAATGACAGGATGCTCTAACTTACCCCAGAGCCCCTTGCACAAGTTACATTCACACACGCGTGAGGGTCGGGCTGGGGAACACCACAGATGTAGCTAAAATGCTTCCTGCTCAAAGAGTGCTTTCTCAAGAGAAGGGAAGGACCTCCTTCAAGTTTGAGACACTCCCATGAGAGGCACTATAAATAACAGTTTCCCATAAACCTCTCCTTATTTACGCCAAAAAAAATAGAAAGCTGCTGTACTTACAATGTCTGTAGAAATAGAAATTGAGTGGTATCTTCACTTTATGGCAGCCCCAAGTGCCTGCAGCAAGGATAAGGCATGTCTCAGTGCACAGGCAGTAAGAAACAATTTTAGGGTGTGGGAAGGAAATGCTGGTAAGAGACCTGAATTTGCTTTTTCAGAGAATGAGTCATTTGGCTTCACTTCTGAGAGCTGCCTGTTTCCTAGTCATCACTCGAAGGGACTAATTAAGGTTACATGCTGGCCAGTGTTTGCTTTTGTGATTTTTCTTCTTTGAGTCCTGTTGTACTGAGTGTTTTGGGACAGCATGAGATGCTATCAAACAGCAATCTTGCTTTTCTCACGGAGAATTTCCTGTGTTCTTATATCTTAAAGAGAAGGGAGATGATGTTATGAGTTGGTGGTTCATCATCGGTTGCCGTGCTCATGTTGGTTTGCTAGTGGAGCACCTCTGAGGCAAGTTACAGCTCCATAGGTGATCTCTCCTCGTCTCTCCCACCCCAACATTTCCATGCTGGAGTGGTTATAGCCAAAACTCACAGGGAAAGTGGTTATGTCTGGTTTTTCTTCTTCCAGTGCAGGCTTCCTTATCCCCTCCCATGTTATAACACCTCGGGCTTCCTTATCCCCTCCCATGTTATAACACCTCAGTCTGTACCTTTCCAGCTCCCATTTGCCTTCACTGCGCCTGTAGCACTTCAGGATTCATTTCAGATATATAGGGTTCCTTGTTGTCTGCTGCCCTCTGCTGCTGTATATTTTCTAAAAAGAAGAACATTCTGAGGTGCTGGGTCTTTTTTCTGTCCAGGTTGCAATCAATCACAGGCCCTGCTGACTGGGGGAGCCCCTCTTGCATCCGTGAGATCTGGCTGCTGGGAGCTACTGCCTGGGTGCAGCTGTGGTGTAAGGAGGATAAAGGAAGGAGGGTAGTGCTTGTGGTCTAAAGATTTTCACAATGAAAACCTGTGCTTGTTTTGCCATTTGATCTTTGATGGAGAGAAAGGTGAATGCCCTCTCACTGGTGCCACTTAAAGATGACATTTGTAAAAGGTCTACGCAGAGCTAATTCCATTCCCAGGCTCTGCACTAAGTGTCTTGACCTTTTTTTTTTTTTTTTTTCTGTGGGGAAATCTTTAGAAAGTCTGTACTTATTCAGAATGTGGAATGGATGTGGAATTTTGTAGAAGCCTTGCATATTCTTGTCTATTACCCTCACTTTCTATAAACTGACTACTGGAGGAAGTAGAATTCACTGATGCTCCTAAAGTACTTCAACATCTTAAAAGTTGGAGGCTCAAGTTAGAAGGGGTTTGATACTAGGATATGATGATTAAGAGACTCCCTCTAGTGACTAATTTATTTTTGAAATCTTCTTGTGTTTCAGGGAACTTGTGATTCACACTCTACCTTTCTAAAATTCATTCCACAAGGATATAAAATCGTGTTATTTCTCTGAACTCTGATTTACACTAGTTCTTCAAGGCCTGAATGCTCAGGAACAGTTGCAGAGCCTTACCTGCTGTCATGGACCATGTAATCCAGGTTTGGGCCACCAGGAATAAACCTGGTTTGTGCTTTCCAGGGCTGATCTGCAATGTTAGTCAAAGTGCAGTAAGTGGGGGATGAGTGAGATAGTCACTTCAAAAGAGCACTCCTGATGTGGGGTAAATAGTGATTCAGATTCTCCAGTTCCTGCCTAAGGCTTGACTTAGAAGTCTGCTGCTCACAAGTCCCAGAGAACGATTCAGATTACTTACACCCCATCTACCATCTAAGCTCTCAAGGAAATCTAAAAATCGCTGTTCGTTTCCATTTTTGAAAAACTATTTGCTGTGCTGTCTAAGCACAACAGCCCACATTGTCCAGTGTAAATGGTAAGGAACCTGCATGTGGGTGTGATTTAACTCTTCAGCAGAGTGGGTTGGGAATTTTTTGAATGTTGCTCCCATGATTTTTGGTGGATTATTATTATTATTTAATAAAAGCCATGAATAAGGTGTATAAAGAGCACTTGTGACAGGATATGTGGCTGTGGATTTTTCTTTCAGGAATCTGGATGATCTTAGAGGTCTATTCCAGCCTCAGTAATTCTGTGATACTGTGAATCCCACTTTTTATGAGAAGTTAATTCACTTCAGAGTACTTTATAGATTGTTATAAAGTAGTTAGAAGCTAAAAGGGCCATAACCACTCTGTGCAACTCAGGAAAAACTGCTGTGGGTGTTCTTCAGTGGAAAAGAAATAGTCTTCTCCTTCCTGTGGTGTTAATTAAGACTCCCAAGGCCCTTCTGCTGCTCTTGGTCCTGAACATTTTTTTTGTTGCAGGTTTACAGTCTCTTTTTTTTCTTCCCACTCAGGAGTGCACAACCCTTGTGTTGTCCCACAGAGGTGGCCATTTCTCTGTATGCTGCTCTAAAAGGGCACTTGCATCTTCCAAGCACAAACTCCTGCTGTTAACCTCTCTGGACAGTGCAGGCTGTGTTATGCATCCACGGCACTCTGCATGGATATTGCTTTTTAGGAACAGTCACATGTAAGTTAAATGCTTAATAAGAGGCAGGTGGCCTCTTGTCCTCTTGTCTTTCTACCACAGTGAAGGTAGTGATAGCTTAATGTGTGTGAATACCTCTGTACATACCCAAATTTATAAAGCTTATTCCAAATATTTCTGGTTTGGTATTTTATTTGTTTTGTTTTTCTCATGGGAAAGAAGGACAAAATGGATTTAGAACAGTTTTTAGTCAGTTGAGGCCGCAAGACTAAAATTTACAGTAAAAATATTAAAAATTAAACCCAGAGTATTTTGTGTGTAATATGATCAATATAGAGGGGAGAGATTTGAAAAAAACAACAACCACCAAACCATGGATTTTTTCTAACAAGCTATAAAATACACAAACCAGATGTTTATTTTGATGGCTGGCAGAAGCAAGGCATGTATTTAGCATGTTCTTAAGCCCCCTGCCCTTTAAAAGTGCTTAAATCTGTAGGAGGCTGGGATGAAGCACAACAGTGTGTGAGGATCTGAAGGTATTACCTGATCCTATCTTCTGCCGCTTTATGAATGTTTCACCAACCCCATTTTTCTTACAGAAATCAAGAGCTGTAGTCTTAGGGGTGCTATTCCAACTACAGGGGATGGTTTAAAATCTACAGTATTTAATTTTACACTGTTTTTTGATACTAAATACATTCACAGAGGCAGAGACTATCTGGAAAAATTACTATGAGGATTTTGCAAAATATTTTTGCTGGCATGAAAATTCCTAAAATAGAATAGTGAAAAAACACAGGCCGCCAATGTCACTAAATAAGAACTAGATAAGGAATTCACAAGGTGTCAGAAATTTTCAATGGTTTTTATAAATTCAAGTAGTATGAAGTCAGGAGTCTCTTCCTTCTAATATACTTTATCAGAGATTTTCAAGATGAAGTATAGGATGCTTTAGTTTCTGTTGCTTATTAATTAGCAATTAATAATGATGGATATTAATAATTGGACATTATATATGTCCTTGTTACTATGGTTCAGAAGTCAGATTAAAACTGTCTTCAGTATTTTATTGGCAACCGCCACAAGCTGCAGTTTCTGAGTTTAACATATAAAAAGCCATGACACATTTTGATTTCAAGCCTATTGTAACTGTCACCACAATGGAGAGTAGAAAGAAGAACATTGACCTGAAAATTCTTGTTAAATCAAAGTCCTTTAAAATAGTATTTTTGTATTACAGGCTTGCAGAAGAGCATTGTCTTTCAGAACTGAGCATTGATTACAGAGTAGATCCTCTTGTCTATTTAAGTTCATGTCACTTAAATCATCCATTGCAATTACATTAGTTAAGCACTTGAGTAGCTCCAGCACTTCAGAAAGGAGATGTGCAAATTCATCACTGGAATATTTGCACTCTCAGGGAATGCAACTTTGCTCCAGAAATCAATGGTGGGAACAATTTGTAATGAAACCACAAAGGAACAGTTTTGCTGTGATGGTCTACATAGAACAAAAACATGGATTAGAAGGCCTGAAATGTTTTTATATCAATGGCGTTCTTAATCCACGGTTGTATTACAGACTTCCGCTGGCATAGATATGTTGGTGAAGGGTGTGAAATGCATTTTTGCCAGTGTATTGTGGGAAAGAAGTGGCAAAACCAAATTAAAATGTTAGAAGTGATTTTTTGGGGGCACAAAAAGATTTTCAGCAGAACTAACAGGCTGATACTATATTCTACTGTGCTATTCAAATGCTCCAGAAGTGGAGCATATACTTGGTGGAGGTGAGTACACAAACATATCCAAAATAGTTTTGGAATAGTGTAGGATTTTTCCTTGTACTTCACATGCTGTGATCTAGAATCCAAATACTATATATAGCATCTGTAGCCTCATAAAAATGCTGAGAAGAGTATTTTGCTCTCTCTACACCTATAACCTATCAGTTTATGAAGTTATAGATTTAATTCCTTTTCACTTGTGTACATTTTATTTTAATATGTCTGATTTTCCTACCCATTGCCTCCCTCTTGGCTTTTTTTTGTTAGTTTGTAATTAAGTACTACAAACCCCCCTTTTTAAGGGCCAGTGAATTGAATTCTACTGCTAGTGTGGCTTGGGGAATGTCACCACTACAGAATATGCCCACAATGTAATTAGAAAGTTTTATCTTTTGCTCCTTCTATATGTATCTGAAATGTCTTTGAAATTATGAATTCACTTTCATATTCTTGCTACAGAAGTTTAAGCAGTAACTTTACAGCTGGCATTGTAGTAAGCAGATTTTCAGAAGCAGAACTAGAATTCCCATCTTTCATTTTTAAAAGGAACAAGTCTCTAAGACTTGGCAAAATACTTCTCCAGAAAACAAGTAATATTTCCTTGTACCTTACATGCCACATATTTACTAAGGATATCACTCATTTAAAAGTCTCTTTACCTTTAGTTTGATCCTGGAATTTGACAGCTTGGATTTACCTATGAAGTGGATCGGATTTCTCACAAACTGCAGAACTCCCTCCCCCCCCCCCCCCCCCCCCCCCCCCCCCCCCCCCCCCCCCTGCCGTCTCTCTCTCCTTCCTTGCCTCCACCG